>JAOXJM010000003.1:632226-644664 GCA_026413425.1 Tringa solitaria
TTGGTTTGTTTAATAATAAAGTAGTAATAAGTATTGTCTGAGTGCCCTGAAATTATATAATTACAAGGCAAAATTTATCTGTGAAATGCATTCTTGGTGAATAAAATGTAAGTAACACATTTTTTAAATTGAGATTACTAGTGCTTGTGTATTCCTAACACAATTATATTTTCCAAGAAAACATGTCCAGGTACTTAACAGTGACAGAACAACTGAGCACTGCATAAAATGATACATGAAAATTTTAGTATTTATAACTATTTTTTAAGTACTTACGCATGCATTATTTCTTTATTTATTTCCTTATCTAAGCTTTAGACCCAATAATGTGAAATTTAAAAGGTGTGTTCAAAATCAATGGTAGCATTACATTATGTAGTATGGAGTAGGGAAGAGAAATAGGAAAACAGTTATTCACATGCATTTGCAGTTCTTAGTACAGTTGGGACAGCAGGAGTGGACATTAGCTCTGGTGGAAGCTTATTTCTGGTAGGGGGACAGCCCTGGTGTCCCACGCTGAGCAGCTACTCCTTCACAAAGGGCAAGGTGGGTGTCTCTAGCTGTTGCTGGCTAGAGTCCTTCAGTGACTCACATATTTGCTTTCAGTCTGTGTGCCTGATGCCAGGAAGTCCAGAGGACCACAGCATTAGTACACCTGTGCTTAATGAAAATCAGTAGAAGGCGAGGTTTTGAAAGTCAGCAACAGAAATGTAGAACAGCTGGCTTGCCCTTCTGAAGGTGGGTACCATAAGGAAGAGAGCTGGGAGGTTGCTGGTGTGTAAATGCTAAAAGTTAACATATGTGCCATTTGGAAACTGGGAAAATGTGATCATTTTGATGGTAAATATCTGTACAATGCTATGAAGAGTAGTGTGGGCTATATATTAAGATCAGTTATTGAAGAAGACCAATACTAAATGGGCTTTTCATTTTTTAATGCAATCTGAACTCTTGATGGGATGCCGTTTTTAGGTGGTTTGGTTTTTTAGGCTCTATTCCAGATGTAGATTTGTATAGTTTCACTCCTTGTGAATTGTGTATTTACATATCAGTACCTAACACTGGTGTCTGAGCAACATAATAGTATTTTTTCATCACAGGCAGCAAAAAAATGGGTCAGCTGTTCTTGGAGCATTTTAAATACTAAGGGATGACTTTTTAGTTGTGCTGCAAGAGAATTAGAAAATTGTATACATGGAGTGATACAGCATGAACAGAGCTAGTACTCTCTAAAAATTTATGCTATGTTTTTAATAGGAGTGTAAACTTCTTAAGAGAAAATAATTTTGAATGAAAAGCTAAACTGGGGAAACTTGATGCTGCCCTGAAGAGGAATTGCTAACTGTTGACCACGCTTAAATAATAGAAAAGGCATCTATTTTTGCTGGCCTATAGTTTTTTTTCTCATAGCGATTATCATGTTGCACCAGCACATAATTTAAGTGGAAACATTCAAAATTTAATTTGGACTTGAATTATTCATGGAAGAGCTGATTGTCATGTAGTACTTGTCTTATGCACACACAATTAATACTGTATGTATTAGAGTGAGAAGGTCTTCTAAACTCCAGACTACAAATGTAGTATATTCATTGCAACATAAACATAAAATTCAGAGGATATTTCACAGGATTCTATTTTTTAACAGCTTTTACAACAAAAATTAAAATAATATGCTGTTTTAAACAGAACTTGCCTGATTAAGTAAACTTCAGGTCTGAATAATTGATTGAAGACCTAGTATTTTTTTTTATATTCTTTTATGCTCCAGAGAAGGATATACTCATGTATTGTGTGGTTTGAGTTAAAGAGATCTTGTGCAGATTTCAAGTGGAAGATACATTTTGCAAAATCAGCAGCTCTGATCTCAGCATAAAATCAGGTCAAGAAAATAAGCACATAATGCTGTGAACTATTTTTTCCACCTAGCTGGGACAGAGACTGGATGTACTAGTAACAGAATTTGTCTGCAAATTGTTTCAGGTTTTTTTATACCATTTGTTGGTATCTGAATAACAAACATGATGAAGCTATAGTACAAAACTGCTAGAGTTAACAGTTTGAAAGCAAATATGTGCTGGAGGAATATCAAAGGTCTGTCTCGTGCTTTTATATTTATTTAGATAACAGCGTAACCTTATGTACAGAAAGTCATAACTATCTGTACATGCTAAACATTCTTCTTAATAACAAAGACTTTAACCCTCAGTAGAATTAAATCGTTGGTCCTCAATTTAAAGTTGTATGAGAATCTAGAAATAAGCATCCATGCTCATCTAGCAGGGTGAATATTGTGCTAAATTTTCTGTTCAGGCAGAAAACTAGCATGTTCAGTAATTGGTGAAACTCTCTGACCACAGTGAAGAAGTACCCATGTTTCATGCATGGATATTGAGTAGTGGTGATACTTGGAGTATCCATGAGGTGGCAGCGTGACTGTGAAATAACGCTATCTGCTTTTTTTAATTACACTTCAGGCTTTCTACCGAGTTACTCATAACATGTTTGGATTCTTCTTTATATAAAAATCCTTAGTCCAGTGCCACTTAGACACTTATTTAATGCAAAAATGACACATTCTTATTGGGTTAAGGACCAGTGCTGAATACACAGATATACATGGTTTTGAGAATTTAGTAGAAGTCTCGTGTTGGTAGGGTCTTGAGTAATGTTGGAAAAATGCTTGTGTATTTACATATGATTATTTTGTAATGGGACAGATTGGAGGTTTTTTTGGTTGGGTGGGTTTTGATGGCTTGCTTTCTTTTCTTTTTTTTTTTTTTTTTTTTTTTTGCCACAGTTAATCTGGGGAGAAACTGAGAACTCTGCTGTGGAATAGCAGACTTCCAATTTTGTTAGGGGTACTGTTGGCAATTTTTTGGTATAAATGAATTAAGATGAACGTAAATAAGTGTAACAACTACCTTTTGAAGTATAGTAGGTAGGAAAAATGATGATTGTCAGATGAGTCAACTGAAAATAAAAAATTACGTCTTCCAACCTATGCAGCAAGTTAATGGCAAAGACTGAAACAGAACTGACTTGCTTAGTCTCATACCTCATGTGTTAATTTCTGGAGGATATGCTTGCATCTGTCAGGTAGAGGAAACAAAAACAATCTTAGACTCTGCTAGTATTTTGGCTTAAGGCAAATATCCTTTGCCTTGTTGTGCTTTCTGCTAATGTATGAGAATTTGATTTGTCACGTACCTGATGAGACTGGATTGTGAATATATGTGTGCACACAGTGCCTGCTTTTGCATGCTTTTCTTCCTCCTCTTTTTCTGAACTCAGTTAAAAATAGTGGGCTTCCTGTTTAGTGAAAAGTAAAATTTAATGCAATGAAATTTGAACAATAAATATTCAAGTTAGCGATTATCCTTTTTCATTACTGTTCTTACTTTTTTAAATCCTATTTTAAGAAGTTAGCTTGTAAGCACACCTACAGGTTTCAAATGGCTATTTCCACTTCCCACATTTTAATTCGATACTGAAAATGACATCACTATCCTGTTGTGGTATCTTTAGAAATTAAAAGTCATGACTAACAAGAGGAATGGATTTGTTAAGACATGTGGTGTGATGCGAATGTTGGCTTTTCTGCCGGACGATGTAACCCTCAGACCAAGGCACTACATCAGCTGCAGGTGACAATGTGGTTGAACTGATGTTGTAATCTTCTACTGTGATTTTGGTCTTATCTGCATGCAAAAATTTACTTGTACTGATTTGTTTAGCCCTGTGGTACTAGCAAAGCAGGGAGAGGTGTTTTAAAGGCTGGGAAAGATAAACTTGTTAAAGAAAAAAATGGTATTCAGAGTGCTGAAGAACGTTTTACATGCCAGACATTATCATAAATAAGTAAACCTGATTTGTTCAAAAGGTTGGTTAACCGTTTTACATTGATTGTGTTCTTCTCTTAAGGAATATAGTGTGTTTCTGTTATCTGTAAAAACTCTTAAATGTTTGGCATACATTAGACTGTCTGGTTTAGGTGATAGCTTGGTTATGAATATACTCTAAGGAGAAAAAAAGGCTTTAGCTCACTGATGCCGTGGAGCTGCTTGTAGATAGCTGGAAGTTTCCTATGAGCCACCTGGTGGGAGAGGTATGGCATGTATGACTGAGAAAATTCATATGTGAGAAATGTGAAAGGAAGCTGGAAAGACTTGCCTTCCAACAAGGCACTAGTGCTTGTCATTTATCTTTATTTTTATGTCTGAGATGACTACAACTCAAAATATCTAATAGAGTCCTCTGGCCTCACTGGTGTTCAGGTGAGCCTTGTGTGGGCAGTGCCTCATGGGGTAGCCGGGGGCAGGTGTGTGAAGCCAAAGCTGGAAAGGTATTAGCTTTTAGTAGGAGTGAATTTTGGACATGTCTGTGCTGACGTTTACATGTTTCTGAAAAAAAGAAACATGAATCACACTGAATATTTTTCAGGTTCTTATTTTCACATTTGCATGCATGTTGTTTTTGTTGGAGAGCTGGCTGCTGTCCGTTGGGCTCCTACGCTTCGTTTAGTGTGGTTGCTTTTATCAGAAAGTTTCCGTCCCACAGCCTAGTCCAGTTGTAGTGAACATCAGTACTATCTCCAGATGTAGCTCTTGGGGCACTTGCTGAATATTTACAGACTGAGATATTTATACATGGATGATATTTCTTGGTTATATTAGTCCTTTTAATATAATCAGCACTCCTATTGCTAAATTGTTAAATATTGTTAAAGATAAAGTCAACTTACTGTTTCTTACTTCTCATATGCTCAACTGAAATGGCACTTGTCACTGAAAATTAATGCAGCTGGGTTATAGATGTGCTGTTTCTGCTGGATATGCATGCGTTGAATCTACATGGATGGTTCACCGAGCAGGAATGTTTCTTATTGATTCAAGTTTGCTTTACTGTATGTTTGGAGTTTTGTGTCTGCATTTGAAATCTTGTGGTAGGCATTTGAACATACTACTGTTGTGCTAAGAGTGGATTGCCTCCTGATGAGCCAAGGCTGAGATTACACAGCAGCTGGAGTGCTCCTGCAGTGTGGACAGAGGGTTATTAGCTCTCTGTTCATGTGCTGTGCACGCTGAGAACTGGCAGCCGGCATCAACTTTGCTGCTGGTAAAGATGTGTTATGGATATGTGGTCCTGGAATCATACCAGATTTCAGCAAATGAAAGCTTGTTTTTAACTTCTTTGCAGCATAATGGCCAGTGATGTCAACTTGTCAATGGAAATTGTATATGACAAGATTAACATAAATTTTGAGAATGCCCATTACTGCATTAGAAAGGGCAATGCAAATAAGGTGACAAATTAAAAAAGGCTCTAACTGTTGCTAGGGTCATCACTGATACTTGATCTACAACTTTAACTGTTGAACTTTCTTTAACTGTTTCACACTTCACAGTCAGGATAAAAATAGCAGGTAAGGTACTTGTCATAAGTAGGTGGATGAAGCCAATTCCATAATCTATTTAGTGAATAAAACAGTGATGTGATAATTGGTACATTGTTCTGAAGAGCTGTTATGGTTATGTTGATGTATTAATATGAATTTTTATCTTCTGAAAAGTTACTACTTTAATGGAATGTGTTAATGGAATCAAAAAACCTTTCCATGGGTACAAGCAGTGCAGATCTTTAAAAAGCACATAGTTATGATTTGCTAGAGGGTGTTTGGGAAGATGCAGGTGCTGTGGAGCTGTGGTGCTATGGTATGGGTGCTAACGTGACAATTCTGTAGAGGTTTTAAAAGCATATGATGTTAAGGTTGTTAAGGTCTATTCTTACTGCTCCTGATTTTTATGTTTCTCTATAGGAAACATTGGTTTGTTTGGGGTTTTTTTTTGCTATTTTTGGTTTCGCTGAACATGAAAGGGAAGCTATAGACATGAAAAAGATTAATTGCAAAAATAAATTGCGCCTCTGAAAGATGTATTTAAAACAATGGTCTTCTGGTAGGAAAAATTCCCTACAGGCTCTTTTGGGTGGGATAGAGTTGATTTTCTTCATAATAGCTGCCATGGGCTATGTTTTGGTTTTGTGCTGAAAACAGTGTTGATAATATACCGATGTTTCAGTTATTGCTGAGCAGTGCTAATACAGAGTCAAGGCCTTTTCTGCTTCTCACCCCAGCACATCAGTGAGTAGTCTGGGGGGCACAAGAAGCTGGGAGGAGACACAGCTGGGACAGCTGACCCCAACTGACCAAAGGGATATTCTGTATAACCATATGACATCATGCTCAGCATATAAAACTGAGGGAGGAAGAAGCAAGGGGGAGACATTCAGAGGTAGAGTGTTTTGTCTTCCGAAGTAACTATTATGTGTGATGGAGCTGTGGAGCTGGCTGAACACCTGCCTGCCGATAGGAAATACTGAATGAATTCCTTGTTTTGCTTTGCTTGTGTGCATGGCTTTTAATTTACCTATAAAACTGTCCTTATCTCAACCCATGAGCTTTCTCACTTATGCTTTTCCAATCCTCTCCCCTATCCTACTGTGAGGGGAGTGTGTGAATGGCTGTGTGGTGCTTAGTTGCTGGCTGGAGTCAAACCATGACAAAGCTATAGAAATTATCCGGGTAACACTTCCAGACTATAGAAGGAACTAACTATAGAAGTAACACTTCCAGAAAAATGCCGCATTTTGCAGGAGATTGGTATGCCAGTGTCTCCTGGGTTGCAAAAATGGTTTTGAGTTACCATATGAAATCAATTTAGGCACATGTGAGACGTTTTATAGTAGTGTTAATCAAAGAAATATTATGTAATACCTGATTGGGGAACATATATCTCACCTCCAGTTTAGCTTTTGTGTGACTATCACGTTTGCTTCTATCATTAGCACATGATAGAGGACCCAAAAGATTCTGATTTTAAAATAGAGCTGAAATTCTTTATTATCCTCTTTATTGTACTTCCAATTTTTTCTCATTTAGGATAGTGCACTGCATTAAGCCTCATAATCTAGAACATAACATACACTGGTTCAGTGCAGTTGGAAGCAGAATTAGCACCCAGTAGGAAATAATTGCATATAAACTTATTTAATATTTTTGTCCACCTCTATCAGACTGGGTGACAAAACCATGCTTTCAGTTCTGTGCATTCATATTTTCATGACCTTAAAAATTCTTATTCTTCTGCCTGTTTAAATAAGTAGTTTTTAAGCTCAGAAGGAACAAATTCAGGACATTGAGAAGAATCCTCAGTACCTTCTTTCTGTTGATAATTAATTGCAGTTGAATTGTCTTGTGTTTCACTGTCAAGGAAGAAAAAAATCCCTAGCCTGTAAAGAATTCATAAATGCTAGTTTCATTCACCAATAACTATGGTAAAAATTAAGGTTCTTCAGGAATCCAGTAAGAATGAAGTTGAGCTTCAATGGTAGAGAAAAAGAATTCAAGTCAGACTAAGTAATGAGATGATAAATTTCTTGTTAAATTCTTCCACATAGTAGTATGTTGAGTTCCAACTACTGCATTTAAAAAAAAAAAAAAACCAAAAAAAACCCCAAACGTTATAGCCATACAGAGATTGGTAATAAAAGCTGATTTCTTTTAGAAGCAAAGTCAGGCATAAAACCAGGTATGTAGTAATACCTAAATATCTGAGGAGATGAATAATAAGAGAATTGAAATGTATAAATATGTAAATGGCTAAAGCAGCTCAAAGTTTTGCATTTTCCTTTGTAACAAAACCATTTGATGTCAATGAAAATTAGTGGGTGATAACAGGTATCAGGGAGCCCTTCATACTGTCTTGACAGAAAGACATTTCCATGCAGAAAGAGGTTGTGCTGCTTCAAATGAAAAACCCACCAAAGCCTGCATTTTAAAACTATTTTTCTTTGAAAAGGCTTTGGAAAACAAGCATTTTAGGTTTTATGCTTTTATAGTAGGATATTCACATTCTAGGCTACTGTCAATTTTTTTTTGAAGGAAGTAAAGGTGGGTTTAAAGAAAGACATTTTTTCCTTAGGCATTGAATACCTTCATTCTTGTTGCCCTGGGACAAAAATATTGGTAAGTATCAAAAGGAATGGGATGCTTTTGAATAAGAAAAAAGTTTTAATTTATGCTTCAAAAAAAGTCAGGGATATAAATGACTATGTCTGAGTCTCCAAGCAATAGGAATTAAGCTGAGAAGTTTGACTGGAGTAGCTTATTCCCATATTTATATCGTATGATAGCTTTCATACTTTTCTTTGAAGTGTTTGATGTCAGGTACTGGAAAGAGTTACAGCAAAACATTGGATGCCTGGAATTCCTTTCAGAGACTTTCCAGTCATCGTTGCTGCCTCCTGTTTACCTTAATGCAGCCTTTCTTAGGGATATTAGAAGCAGTCGTTAGGCTTCTGGAATACTTGCTTCTCTCATTCTGTTTGCATTACAGCTTCAACTTTGTCATCATTAACAGAAGTTTCCAGATGCTGTCTTGGCAGTGTTTGTCTAACTTGTTTCTAAGGTGAGATAATAATATACTGCACAGTCCCATTGTGTGACATGGTCTTGCTGAGAACCAGTGAGCTTCAGTTCAAGTTAACTGTGAAAGTGGAACTGGGTACCAGTGTGAAAATGCAAGCATTTTAAACAAAAAAGTCCCATGGCTGTCTTTGTTAATAAGCATATACCTCAATCAAACTTTAGATGCTGCCAAAGCAGCAAGGGCACAGTATCTATTAAACTTCTCTGAATGATATTGGATATCATTTGTATAATGCTTTAGGTGGGTGTGACTCACAGAGAAGCTGCTCCTGAATGTTCCCCATCTACAATACAACTCTGTACACTAGCCTTTACTATTGACCTGACACAGCAGACACGTTCCCTGGTATGTAACAAAGGAGAAGAGATCAGTATTTGGCCCTTCATATAGCTGCCAGAGAGTGAGAAGGACAAGGTTGCCTGGCTTGAGACAGCTGCTTTTGTTCACTGTGCAAAAAGTCTCCAGGTGTGTGGCCACAATGTAAGCAGGAGACAGTTGGTGATGAAGCTCTGTATTTTCTTGGGCATTTTCTTAACTTGAAGATCCTTTCTGCAGCCTGTAAAACTTTCATAATTTTAAATCATTAAGAAGCAGAGAGGAATGGTAAAGAATTGGTTCCTCTGGGTTTATACTTCCAGCCTGAACATTTTGGCTCTCTGTTCTGCCTAGTTCTCAATTTCAAAGAAGACTCATTTGCAGAGTCGTCTCCATCCTTTATGTTAAACAATTTTCTTCCAGGCTGTTAGCCAGGTACATGAATCACTGTAGTCCCAATCAGACAAATGAAAACCAAAATGGTATGAGGGAAGCTTCCAAATAGTTGAACTCACAGTAGATTACAATGCTTTATTAGCCTAATAGACTTTAGAAAGTGCTTGTTTACAGATTCTTCTCTTGAAGCTGTTCAAATCAGGCTCCTGAGTGCAAGTTAAAAAAAAAAAAAGAATCAATAGAGTAGTTCTGGCCATCACTTGCTCTTCTGCTGCAGTGTGGCTGGTCCCATCAGACTTGATTTGTTTAATGTTGAGAGGTGGAATCTAAGTTCTAGAACCAGTGAGCTGTATTTTGTCAGGATGCTTTCTTTTGTCAATTACAGCTGTTCTGAAGAGACAGAAACTTCAATAAGGGCTTCTTAAAGTTCCTTCTGTTACTCTGGGTTAGTAGCTTTCCACGCATAGAAGAGTGACATTGTTGCCTTCAAATTTCAGACAAGTTTCATTGCTTGACAGCATCACATGTTGATTTTCCTTTTTTTTTTATCTAAGGCTTATTTTCTAAACCTGTTTTTCAGTTAACCCCTGACTACACTAATGCATTTTTAAAAATAAAAATTTAATAGTATCTTATCCAATCTACATTTTTACATGGAAATTGGATAATTTGATAGTAAGTTACCTAATTCGTATAGCAAGTAGTAGATTCCTGACATACTAATGAAAATCATGTGTCCTTTAGGGACACAAATGTAGAGGTCTCTTCTCAGTGTTTTCTTACCAACAATATAAAATCTGAGGGTTTCTTTCATTGGGTGAATTGCTCGCATAGTTCTGTATCTTTCTTGAACATTAGCTTCAGCAGATTCTGATACATCTACAAATATTACACCAATAACATACCCGGTGTCTGAATATATCCAGTATTTGAGTACCCACAAAGTAATGTTTCTGCAAAGAGTTATCAAACACAGAAGATTAATTTTTTATTATTAGACTGGTATAAAGGAAAAACTGGAAGACAGCTTGTTCCTTTCACTCTCTGAAACCATTATTTGAATGTCTTAATGTTGAATATGTCTGTCTTTTTCTAGCCATTCTTCCTTTTTGATGGTCTTGAGGCAACTGTTAATATTTTTACAGGCAGAAGCAGTAAGAGTATATGGATTATCAGCATGTAAAGACCTGAGGTTTTGATCACAGCATCCTTCCTTCTCATTCTATTAATTTTCTAATTAAGTTAATATTGAATTTGTCATTATTGCTATCATTGAAATACTTACAGTCAGCTCAAGCTATGTATAAAATAAAGATAGAATATTTAACTAAACTGCATTTTCATTTTAAGGATGAAACTGAATAAACTTGATACTTCTGGCAAAACCAGTTTCCTTAATAAGAATAATCAATTACGTTTTCCTCTCTGCCACATGGCCAGACATGCAGAATGTATCTTTCCACCTGGGTTCCTCATGTCACTTGAAAAGGTAGAATTAAAAGGGACAGAACAGGGATTGCAGTCCTCTCCATTTCATCACATAAACTTTCCTTCTGTGCAGCTGCTACACTGAAAATGTAACTGCTTCAGAATAAACTCAATAGATATTAACTGTGAGAACAAAAGGACTTTAGTCCTATAGTGTGATTTTTGTCCTAGGGAATTTGTATTAATGGTGGTGTGGGAATCCATAATCATCTCAGTCCTTCAACAAAAAAATGAGTTTCCTCACGTGTTTCTACAGGTTTGGAGTTTTGCCCCACCTCCTTTTGCTGGCCTTCCTAAAAATTGTGTCCCCTGATTGTGAAGTGTAGATCTCCTTTGCGATATATCATCTGTTGCAGTAGATACCGTGCAAATTATGCACTTATCCTCACCTGAGCAGTTAATTTCTGTAGTATTTTATGGCACCTGTGTATAGCCACTGGCAAGTACAAAATAGTTGGGATAAGCAGAAACTAGAGGAAGCATATAAATAAGAAATAAAATATAGAAACCAAGGAGAAAAGTGATTTCTGTGCAAAGTGGTTGTTTGTGTGCTGCAGCTCTACTTCTGTCTCCTCGCTGGTGTGGCTAGTGCTGAAAACTTAGGTCATCTTCAGAGTTATTCCTCTAAAGTCTGCAGACCCTTCCTTTGAAGTAAATGTCTTTGTGGCTCCTCAAGCCTCCATCAGTAACTGAATTTATTTCTATAAGACTATGTTGTGGCTTCTACTGGCTAGTACAAGGCAAACGTCTAACTCTCTTGGCTGAGGAAGTTACTACATGTGTTATAGATAGTTTTCACAACTGTGTTGTAAAGTCAGTTTAATTTTTCTAATTCATAATTCTTCAGGTAGGGTATTTGCAGGGTCTTTACAGAGTTCTTAAGCGTGATCTCTTGATCATCAGAATGTATCGCTATTTGAAATCATAAGGGGTCTTTTGGCTCTGAGGCCTGCTGTGACTCTGCGGAACTCCTATAGATTGTTGCTAATATTTTTTACAGGACCTTTCCTATTCTTTGCATATTGATATATTGTGCTCATCTCTCATATAACTACTGCAGCATTTTGTTGTAAAATGTTGTTGTAAATCACTTTTATGTTTTCAAATGTCTTTGCAAGGTGGTGAAATGACTTAGCAGAAAATACTGCAGTTGCTGACAGTAGATTCTTTCCCTTAACAGATAATGCTTGCAAAAAGAAAACACAATATGATAGTGTAAGCAGGAAAAAGCCTGAAAAACTTGTTGCCCGTTTCAGCTCTATGACCTTGGATGTAATTAAAAGACTTCCTATCTTTGTCACTTAAACAATGTCTAGATAGTTCTATTCGCAAACTTGGCTGCTTTTGTGAATAATGAGGAAAAATAAGCTAGAGTCTAGGAACTTGACATGAAAGGTAACTATATTGATTTTTTTTCCTAAGAAATTTTTATTAAAAATTGTGCTCTCTGAGATATTAACAAATACAGATTTTTCTACTTTGTTATGTCTATTAATTCCATCTAATTCATCCAATCTTCTGAGGAAAAAAGAAAATAAAATAAGGGGTTGAGTTTTATTTTTGTTTTCCATGTAAACCTTTATCAAATTAAAAAAAAAGGCATGAGTTTTGTCTTTATTCTACAGAGTTATCTGATTAATTATATTATCTATTTCATTAGTGAGTATGCATCCTTAGACCCTCTTAAATGGAAATAGGACATTTTAATCGGAGCCTGAGACAAGGAAAAAAAAAAAAGAATACACACAGA
>JAOXJM010000003.1:663589-674804 GCA_026413425.1 Tringa solitaria
TAGTACAGCCATCTCTACTGTGGTGCAAGTAGCTTTACTTCAGCTCAAAAAATGATCTTATGAAATGACTTTGCGTTTAAATAGATATGTATATATACACACACGTATACACATAGATGGGTATATACATATATATTCATTATAAAGATTTCTGCTTATAATAATTCTTGCTTGTATTTCACTATTAATTAATGTGAAATGCTTATGTTGCTATTTAAACAGCTGCTTCCTTGAGTCTTTTTAGTGTAGTTCCAGATACAGGAAGGTTCTTGAGGTTACAGGTGACTGTGGTGGTATATTTTGAATCTTCAACTGTGAAGTCAGCTGCCAGTTTTTATTCATTGTTTCCATTTACTCTTTCCTTAATATTTCAGCTTTCTCAGCTTGTGGTTCAAACTCCTAAGAAAGGTCGGTTTGCAACTCCAGCAAGTTCTTCAACAGCTGCTGCTGGTTAGTCAGCATTTTATAGAGGATTGTCATTGTATAGTATGGCAGTAAAAATGCTGTACTGAATAATGTCGTATCTGTTTAATAAAGGTAGAACTTTTGCAAGCAACATAAACCTTAAAATGCTTCCTAGAATAAAGAACTTTCTAAATATCTTTTCATCTGTTATACCTACAAAAGATATACGTAATATTTTCTGAGGCTTCTTTCAGAAATTTCTGTAGTCAACAGCCATAACCATAATGTTTTCCAGTCCTGCTTTGCTGGGTAAGGGGGCTGCTCTGTGTTGAGGTGAGAATGCTTTCATTTGCAGCTTTTATCATGGGGAAGGGTTTTATTTTATGAGATGGTTATGTGTGTGGTGCTTTTGCAATGAGCTGTGAAAGTAACTCTAAAATTTCTCTAATAGTGTATTCCCCAACCTTAGGATCAGAACTGACAACACCTTGGCCCTAGTCCCCAGCTGCACTGCAGGCTCTTTGCACTGTGCCAGCAGTGCAAGGTGACTCTAAAGCCAGTTTAATTGGCCATGGAAGGATGTGCTCAACATAAGGATTCTCCCCGGAGGCTGTACAGTGTGCGGTTGGGCCTTCCTTATAGAACTGCCAAGCTGGGTAGTGCAGAAACCTTTGGGAACATTGGCAGCCAGTGTAAATCCGATTAGACTTTGGACAGCTATGATTTATGTGAAAAGACTAGACCAATAAATGCAGAGCCAGCCCACTCCTCAGCCAGTGTTTGTGGAGAGGTATTTACAGTGTACTCATGTGGTACACAGATTGGTTCACGTTTTTATTGTATATGCAATCTATACTACGTTAGATACATGATAGTTTCAGTTAAAAATCTAGAAAAAATAATTTAATCAATGTATTTCTGGTTTTTTTGCAACATAATTATTGTTGTGAGAGAAATGTCCCAGTCTGTGGATTCAACTTCAAGGCTATTTGTGCCCGGGGTTATATACAACTCAGTGTAGAGAGCTCCTTAGTCCTCTGTAAAGGGTTAATATGAAATGAATAGCAAGGAGTGTGCAGTTAGGATATTTGCATGAAATTGTTAGGGGAGCTGTGGGAAGCATTTTAATTTTATAATTTTTCATAAATTATTCATTTTAAAAATAACACCACAAATTTGAACACAGCTAAAAGGTACCAGGCTTTACAGTATATCACAGCTTTTGCAATCACAATGGAAAATGTGCCCTTTCAGATTCTTATCTTTTCTTCAGCCATTTCTTCACTGAAAAAGAGACTAAAGGGGAAAGATATCCAAGCATTTTTCTTTTCTTTCTTCTCCTCCTACCTAGAAAATTATGGTACTGAGTCAGGTGGGTAATTCAGAAAAAAAGAATAGCTTTTGTTGACATTCTTTTATCTAGTTTTTGGTGGTCTTTTTATATTTCAGAATTATTTTCTCTGATAGTTCTGAGTGTGTATTTTACAGACTGCTCACACTGCATTTATTGATGATTCAATACCATTTGTTCTTCTCTGGAAGGGAGTAATGATTTTTTTTTCTTTTTTTTTCTTTCATTCCTTCTTTTTTTTTTTTTTTCCTAAGGCTTAGATCCTGGCAATAATTGACTCATTCATCAACTAAATTTTGAAAAATATTCATTAACATAAGGGAACTATAGTTTAGAAGTCCTTTGTGAGTCTTAATATTAGAAGTATACAAACCCAATAGGACTACATATGAGTGGAAATGACTGTATACATGCTTTGCTCTGGTATTTGAATAGATGAAGCATCAGAACTGAATGGATTGTTATCTTCCCTGCTACTGTATCAAAATGGTGACAGTGGAATTATTGGAGTGGCAATAAGTTACGGAGCATGTCACTAATTCACCTGCTTTTACTGTGGCCTGAATTGGACGTCGGTTCACTGCACTGTCATGTAATAACTGAGTTGGTGGTACTGATCCACGCAGTGGCAAACAGATCAAATCCTTTGGGTTACCAAACTCTGTTCAGAATGGGCACATTTCATGTTTGTTTTAGCATAAAGACCAAGGACTAAATAGGCACAGAGTTACCCTATGGTAGGTACATCCAGACAGCAACTGAGGTATATTGCAGGTCAGTGTTAAAGCCTCTATTGCTATTTCCCTATGTTGGATCTATCCTCTCAAACATAACTTTAAATTTCCATTGCTACTCAAAAAATACTTATAGTGACATTTAAAGTATGTTTATATTTAAAAAAAATATTTAGAAAAAGATTATTTTTTAAAAATATTGCGTACTTATAAAAATAAAGCCATAACCTAGCTGGAATGTTTGCTAATTATCAGGTGGTCAGCACCTTAAACTTCTCAAATAAAGTTGTGAAATGCTTTTTCAACAAGAGATGCAAAGGCAAACGTGAGGTGGAAACACAGGTCATATTTAAAGAAGCAAATTCATAAAGAGGGGACTGAGAATAGCCTATTTTATTTGCATAATTATATCTGAAGTGTCAGAGCAAAGTGATACAGATCTTTACTCTGTCACTTTGTGAAGAGCCGTATCAAAAACTTCATTTTGGAACTCTATGTTTCAACTCTATGTTTGTACCTTTATTTTGCAGTTTTACAATGTGAATGAAACAACACGAAAGATTATTTCTGTAATTGCATTCATAGCACTACATGCCTTTGGTATTTCTGCTGTTGCTGTAGCTTTTTAAAGCAGTCTTGTTCTGTATGTTTTGACGTTTGTGTATGAAAACGTAACATATTACTGGAAATATTGTGTTAAATCACATATTTTGTTGACTTCTGTATACTGAATATAGAGCATATTTTGCCATTTTATTTTGTTTTCAACTTCTGCCAAAAATAGTTATGTAGAGGTTTCTGTCATGTATTTACCACGTGCCTTCTTTGATAGCAATTCAGAAAAAAAAATCATCTCTTGGACATAAAATAAATGATGGTAGCAATGGCGCTTAGCATTATGAGAGGATAAAAAACAGTCTCCAGTTAAAGTGTACCATTCAAACAGCTTGGCTAACATTTTTTTCTCTAATCTGAAATGCTAATTGTGACTTTAAATTGGAGCAAGCAGTCCAGCAAAACAATGTAATGTCACCTGAAAAATATGCCCCTGCAACATTTCACAGTGGGGGATGCAGCTATGCATGGCATGTGAAATTAAAGGTATGTCACATACTGGCATATCAGCTGTGTCATTTCACCCACGCTGTAGCACTGCAGAGTTTAGGTGACATGCCACAGTTGAAAAGCCAGCATATGACAAGCTCTTCATTTAACTGAGTATGCCAGATGCTAGGAAATTCTGCAGTCTCCACTCATGTTTTGTATAATCAGTTTCCATGCAATTGTGCTCTCTCAAACGTGGTGTTTTGAAACACCATTTAGACAGAACAGTGATTATCTATACTGTAGGTACGCATCTGGAATAAAATAGGAAAATAACCCTCTTCTCCACTATCCTACCCCTTATCTGTAAATCATTTAAATACAGCCATTCATTTCAGGACCCTACATTTGCCAAGGAATATCAGAAATCCACATGATGTCCCAAGTGCCAGATTTTGTATTTGGATCTCTGATTTAAATGAATAATGTGTAAAAGTTCATGAGGTGTGAAACTGCATATAGATAGCTCCTCACTGGTTTATGCACATGAGGACATTAAGGTTTCTTCCAAGGTCAGTTTGATTTATGCTCACCAAATACTATCAGAAATGTCACTTGTCTTCAGAGATAGCAAATGACTAAGCATTTTGTTAATATTAATTTACTGTTCTACCATGCTCACTTTTGAAATCCCCACATTAAAATACAAAGGATGTGAAGACTCATACTTTCTTAAAGACATCATGATCTATTGCTAGTGTAGTTTAAAAATAAGAACTGCTAGCTATTGTGACAGTCTTAATCTTCCATATACTTTAGAGCAATGAACTAGATTTAATATTAAATTTGGTTCTAAGACTGGTTTAAAAAACAATCACAATGACTGAAGACATACCTATGCATTGTTTTACAGTTGTTTCAAATGTACTGATCCATTCTTTATTTGGACTCATCCAACCTGTTACTGTAAATCATGTTTATAAAAAAATATATTTTATTTTCCCGTTCAAAACAGTTAGATGACCACATAGACTGGCAAGTGGAATTTTGCACTTAAAAAATATATGTTGCAATTAATAGCACTGTTTTTGTGAGTAGTTGATAACTGCAGGCTATTGCAAATGCCACAACAAAGAGTTGTTTTTAAAGCATTGCAGCTCTACTCTAGAGAACTTACTGAATGGATTCAATTAAATTGGTTTGCATAAAAGTGCTGGCTCACACAAAGTGAAAGTTGACCAATGGATGCAAATAAGATAAAGGAAACTGTTGCAGGAGTCCAATGATAAGAACTCATACCCTGTATTTAATTTTAATTTATTATTTATTATACTTAAATTTTTAGTTCACCGGTTCAAATATATTCCAGTAACAGAAGCTTATTGACATTTGAAAAATTTTGAGCTATTCAATACAAAATGATGCGAATGTTCATGTGTTTTGTGTCATAATAGCTTCCCCATTTAAGTTTTAGATCTTTCTCTGGTATCTCATCAAAAAGTGTAAGGATTAGCATGACTAATAGAGATTTATGTCTACCTTGATCCAGGAATGTTTTGTGGAAAAGGATGAGACATGCTATGTCTTCTTTTCCAGCAAAGCTGTGTAGGGAAGACTTTCTCTGTAACTGATCAGGTGTGTGTGACACTGAATCTGTATTCTACCAGGATTCTAAAACAATACTCTTAGTCTTTAGTCAGCGTTCTTCTTTGTGACTGCTAATAAGTTGCAAGAGTAAATGTTGGTCTTTGCGGGTTTTCCATTTTTTTTCATATTCTTTGAGAAACAGTTGTTGAGAACAAATGCTTCTGAAACTGTGCCTATGAATTTTTGACTGTATCATATTTTGGAGAATAGGACTTAAGGACTAATTCAGTAGCTAGTATAACATAAGAAATGACCAAATGCGGCATTCTTTATGTCTCATGTTGTCTAGAAGGTAAGCTGCTGCATACTGTGCTATTTCTGCACTGGAATTTCCACAAACATTTACTTTCAAACATACCCTAAAATGAGTAGCCATAGTTAGATACAATTCTGCAAGAATGAGTACTTGTCAGTCCAAACACTATCCATGATGTGATAGTGAGTTCTGTTGCAGTGTTTCAACTTTAGGGTAAGACAAAAAATGAAAATCAGGGTGGGTAGACAAATATTCTTCACTTCTAGTCCTATTTGGATATCCAGAAAATACTAAGTTTTGCAAGTTCCTAATAGAAGGCAAAACTGGTTTGAGAGAACTTTCCTCCAGATTTGGCATTTTAAATTTGTATTCATTGCAGTGGCCCATCAATTATATGCAATAGTTTTGAGCTGCCTATGTCAGGTGCACTTAAAGAAAAACATGAGGTTCTTCACATATCAATGATCCTAATTTTTCAGCTTTATCTATAGATTTGTATGTGTATAATATGTCCTTTCACTTCAGTTATTTGCTTTAGAACGTTTAATCTTCAATCGCTCTGTGGTCAGGTATGCTTCTACTGATACTTAGCTTTCCTTAGACACTATAAGACTAAATTTATAAATGCCTGGGGGCTCTGTTAAGCTTTTCATATTGTAGATGATATATTAGTGTGGTAGCTAAACCCAAAGGAAACACAGAGGTAGTGAGGCACAGCAAAACAAATACAGGTTTGCAGAACTGCATGCAGCAGGAGCAAAAAAACCTCTCATTAGGTATGTAGAGCCTGAGCCAGATGATGGTAGAAGATCTTGTCACTAAGCTACATATTACATATTCTTAAAAGAATTTTTTAGTTGGCCATTGATCCTACCTCATACTATCCCTGTTTTTTTTACTTACTAGTAAAAGATGTGTTATGATACTTGCACGATTTCTGAACTGTTTGTGCTTGAAAATGTATATAACGCGTAAGAAAATTAGGGATAGTAACATGGTTGTTATTTATAACAGAAAGTCGAACTGCTTTATATTCACTTCAGTGCTTACTACTTTTCCATGGTCATGTGCTTTTCTCCTTACTCTCTGTATGGTATGGATTGTTTAAGTAGAAGTACCAGTAGAAGATCCAGCATTTTTGCCCAACTGCATTCTTTAGTCCAGCATAAGTAAAGGATCAGATCTTCCGAAATGCTTTATGTTCATGATTGCACTGTCTTCAGCACCTTTTCAGGGAAAGAGATGTTATATGTTATACTAGCTACTTCATTATCTGCAGCCATTCTTTGGCCTCTTCTCCCAACATCTTTTAGAATAAGATCCTAATCTATTAATGATTCTTGAGAAAGGTACCTATGTTGTTATCATGAAATATAATTCTTATTGAATTTAAAACCACAGCCTATTAAAAATTTGGTCTAGTTTATTTTCTTCATAACTATGAGATTCCAATATGAAGGAAAATTTTTGTAATACTAGAATTATTCTTTAAAATCTTTATTCAGTATTCAACTAATTAGTAAAACATATGTTATCCTTTTGAAAATTGCAAGAAGAAATGTCTTCAAATTCATGCAGAAGTAAAACACGTTTCTTTGAATGACAAAATACATGTATGTTGACTTTGTTTAAGAAATAATAGTTGGAGTTATGTGATAAAGTTGCTACTGCTGATGGTTTAATCATTATGTGCTAACCACAGTGCTCTGAAAACTGTATTGGGATTTTTGTGATAATAAGTGATTTCTTCACTTACTTGGCCGTCTGAATAGAATTTCAGTTACATATTTCCTATTGTACAGCATGTAAAATTTCTCTAGTTTGCCTTTTTAACTCAGTCAAATTATACAGGAGTGAGCTTTGCATGTCTAATGAAGAACTGCTCAAAAGATTAGGAACAAAGCATTTTTGCAGAACTAACATGTACTTCAGATATGTGAGTGCAGAAGCTGTTGCTTAGCCACAAATGGTTTCTGTCAGATTCAGCTTTTATCTTGGATGTTCCTGAAGGAATCTGGATTAACATAATTAGAATGTTCATGAACCATCTCATTACAGTTTTAGAAATTTCAGTGCTGAATAATACACTAGGCTTTATTTCCAAGCTTCATGACTGAGACTTTTTATTTAATAAAATATATTTGCCATATATAGTTTTACTTGCATTCACTTTCTTGTATGTCAGCTATTTTTTTCTAGTCTAGAATTTAAAAAAAAAAAAAGAGAAAAAATATTAGTAAAATTCTGAGCATCGTTATATCATTCAAAATACTAGACAATTACAGGATCCCTATATTTTCTAGTGCCCTTTGTATTGGACACGTGTAAGGGCACGTTCATCATATATTGCTGTGAATTTTGAGTATTTACAGTTGATTCCAATTTAACCCAGATTTGAGAATATAATCCTTCATCTGGATTTTATGGTAGGACAAGGCATTTCATGTCACTTCTAAAACAAATTTGACATTCAAGAGAAATTAATCATAAAAGAGTAAGTATGTATAAATGCTTTATATGCTGCATTAGTCTTGGATGAAGCTATTTGGATGGATAATTTTTTGAAATATAAAATATTTGCAGTAATATCAAATAATTTGCAAAGATGTTTCTTAAACAGGGTTTTCTTTCCCACATTACAAATGTTGAGCAAATGTGATATAGCAGAAGAACCGATTATGAAGGGAAGCAAGGTTGCCATCACAGATGATGCTGCAATTTCTTTAAGTCCTTCTTCCCTTAATACAAAAACCATTTGGTATAAAAGAGTTTATTTTGGAAAAGAGCTCTCTTGGACGTTCAGCTGCCCTCCATATTCTTACCTCCTTTACTTATTTATAGGTAAAGTATAACCAGCCTTTCTCTAGACCTAACATGAGGTGGGCAAAAGTAGCATTGCTTTTTGTTGTTGATAGTGTAGATTCAAAAAAAGTCTGCCTGAAAGTCTATAGAGCATGGAGAATTTTCAGCTCTTATCTTGACTTGTGTGTCTCAGACCAAATTTTTCCCATTGTGAAACTGATAGCAAGTAAATAAGTATGTCCTCCTTCCTATCTCCTGAAGATTACTCCCCATGACTAAACCCTTGCTTCGAGAACTCGTCTTTACAGTAAGAAATTTATCAGGTTCATTATTTGATACTTCTTATTTAGTGAAATGGATAAAAACATGCATGGAAGTCAGGAGAAGGTGTAGGTGAGGTCACCTATCACAGACACAACAGGAAGAGACAGGAGCCTCTGAGAAAGCAGAGTACACTGTAAAGCAAGTGTCTTTTGGTGTTTGCTGCGTAGAAGCTTCTCAGGACAATCTACAGTGCTGTAAGTTTTTTTTTTTTTCTTTTTTTTACCTGTGCTCTCATTTGCGTTTGCCAAAGCTTTCTGACAGCAAAAAACATGAACCATGACTAAACCTATGGGAGTTAATTTTGGGCTACTTTCAGCAATTTTGTGTTCAGTGATGTTCTTAGTCTCTGCCAGGGAGCTATGACTACTTTCTCTGCAAATACTCAGACTGTGGTACTTGAATTTTGGAGAACTGGTTAGTACAGAGAATGATAGTTAACTCCTCATATGTAGTTTTTGCATGTTGGCAACAATATGCCATATATACATTGCCAGAGACATAGCGTTACAAACACAGCAGGGCTAGTCTTTAATTTGGTTGGTCCTAATTGTAGTAAAATCATATATTTAGACATACTAATGTATAAGACATAGTCCATCTTATAGTGCGCCTACTGTGTTCATAATAGCATACCGGGGGAAAACAGAATTGTTGGGCTTCTGTACAACTTTGTTTTTGCATTTATTAGGTTAATAGCATCTGCTGAGGAAGCTGTGCCACGTTAATGCTTAACATTCTGTATTCTGAAAGACTTATGTTTGAGCTACAGTGACATGACCATGATTTGATGATTCAGTGAAGCAGAGGTGCATGTTTTTGTGAAAACAGACACATTCTTTATTGCTTGGTCTTATTTTGTACACATTTTTTTTTATCTCTTACGGTGATTTTTATTTTCAAAATTACTAAAGCTATATATTTCAAATCATATGGAAAAATGAATAAAATATCCACATGGTCAATGCTAGAAGAAAAACCAAAGTGTTTGTTATGTTTTGTTGAAAATAGATCCCTAGGATATTGAAAGTATATGTAGACTGAAACTTCAACTTTCTCTAGTCGTTTTATTAGTTGCCAAGAATAATTGAGTGGATTTCTATGAATATTGAGGCAACTTTTCAATTCGGAAGTCTGAAATCAGATTCGAAGTCCTTAGAGTGGCACCTAAATATAACTGGCCTGATTTTCAGGAACTTGAACATCAGTAAGTCACGCTGAAGGTATAGACACCAGAGACTGGTTTTAAGTGTCAGAGTTTGGAAAACTTGGACTTTTGGCTTTAAACTATATAATATATGCAATAACATTTTTTTCTTTTTGGCACATATACATTTTTCTGTTGAGCTTTGTTAAAATGTTCTGAATGAAAAGTTCTTAATGAACTTCTTAGGCAGTTTTGAATTTTGTAACTGAAGTTCATGTACTCAGATGACCAGGTGTTTAAATCCAGATGCTCTGTAAGTTTCCCTTCACAGAATATTTATGAACTTCTCAGATGTAAACTGAGCTAAATGGAATAAATGTCAGTCTGAGTTAATGCAGAAGTAGACCTGGACAGGAGTTATCACATTAAATGCTGTTCTGTTGGAAAATGCTGCATTGTTAATTCTGAATGCTTAATAAAAACTTTTGCTGTAGTCTGCTTTCCTCTGACCAGTCACTATGTCACAGAGGTGGACGGAGCAGATCCAAGACTTATCCTCATCCGTGTGTTCCCACTGTTTCCCTTGGATTAGCCTTGATGATGATGTGGCCACAGGGGTAGCATTTGTGAAAATGGCAAGTTGATCTAACATGTCACGGGGTCATACAATATCTAATGTCTGCACCAGGTAAGGAGATAGAATCATGTGGTGGTGAATAGTAGCAAGGACTGGACTTGCCCTTTTGGCTGTAATGTGCTTAATCTAACAGTGAAATGATAGTTTAGACTCCATAATTTACTGCTTCAATATTATTATTGTTATTGTGCAAATAATTAAAATGTTAATCATTGTTGTGGTTCCATATTTTAGTAACAGAACATTGAACACAGTCATGCTACACTGGTTTGTATCCATCTGTTTGCATCTAGACTCTTTTCTAGATTTTTTCCCAAGATTTTGGAATCAAAGAAAAGATAATACACAGAAAATCTTTTCTGAATTTTAAGTTAGCTTAATGGTTCTTGAAAGAAAACTTGACAGGTTGGTGAGGGTTCTGTGAGTATTCACAGAGTGGTGGCCAATAAAAAGATGACAACTGATGTGGTAATTATATCTTTTATGGAAAAATTCTCTCTGCTTATCTGATCATTATAGAATTCATAGTGAGTTTCTGAGCCACAACTCAAGGAGATTTTTAGAAACTGAGGACCCCTTACTTTGGACCAGATTGTAAATCCCTTACTCCTGTTGTTGGCTGTTTAGTCCTATTGTGTTCAATACTTATATTTTTAATGAATAACTGCACATTACTGGAAAAGACATTGTTTTAGTCTTTAACAGTTGTTTCTTCAGCAATTTGTGTGAGCTGGGGAGATATGAATTTGTTGTATCTTTTGGGCAGGCAGCTCTGTGTAAGTTTGGGAGGCTATGGGAAAACAGAAATAATGGAAAAAAAGAGATTTAAAAATCAACACAACACATGGAGATTTTCCATCCTCCCTTCCCC
>JAOXJM010000003.1:675013-687862 GCA_026413425.1 Tringa solitaria
TAATTAATTGTAATTGTATGAGAGGCAGTTTCCTTTTGGTGGGTACATCCTCTGTAAACGTACAATATATTATTCATGAGGTTTTTTGCCTTTTCGGTAGTTTGCCTGTTAGTGTAATTATCACTCATCTTTTGTGGCAAGCTTTTTTGATCTGAAACAATTGCTCTTAAAAGAATGCACTTCCCTAAAACATTCAGATCATCTAAGATTAATTCTTTTGTGGTGATGCAACCTGATATACCTTGGTGAAAATTTGTAGATGCTGCATTTTATACATTAGGGAAAAACAGGCTGACTACATGAGAAAATGAGTGGTGAGTCAGGAGAGGGAGAGATGAGTGACCTTTTCCTTTTTTGTTCTTTATGTTCATCTTATATTTGATATACATAGTCATCATTTTCAGAGGAGATAAAATCCTCAGCTAATTAATTCAGTATAATCTATAAATGCTTTCTGAAATGAGTAAATAGTATTATTTTATAGAATAATTGAGATGTAAGCTCTCTAATGATAACTGTATGCACGTTATCAACAAATAGAATTCATAAGTCACCTAAACAGTACTCTTAGAGTCGGCCAATCCATCATCCCAGTTTTCAACCAAAAGTTGTCTGATGTCCTTCGACATGAGATTTTGTCTATTACCCAAATACTAAGAACAAAACCTAAGTGAATGCAGTGTGCTCCACATTTTCTTCTCAAATTTCTTTGTAATGTTATAATTTTATGCCCTCAACCAAAAGCTAGAGTAATTTTGGCATCCTAGAATGGATTTAGAGGTGAAAAAGCGAATCCAGTCAAACTAATTATAACAAGGGATTAAAGACTGTATATCACTTTCTTTTCTGTTAATGGCTTCAGAAACTGGTATGTACCTTGAGAAGTCAACTTTGTAGTATTCCCACTGTCATTTACAAACACCTGGAGTACTTGTGACAACAGAAATAGTTTACATGGGAAAATATTAGAAGGAAATTATTTGAGTGATAACTTTATGCATGATGAATAATCCTGGTGAGTGGGGTCTTATCCAAGTATCCTTTTCCATTGCTGAAGCTTCAGATAAAGGAAAGACTGTGGCAGGAATCACATTAGGTGTAGCCTCCCATAATATTCTTTAAGATTGGTTTTTCAACCATGTGCTCTATGTGTGTATGTTATCCAAGTCCCTCATTTACTAATGAAATGTGATGAGAGACTTTGTCAAAATCTTAAATAAAGGTCTTTCACACTTAGAACTCTCTCATATCCAACAGGTCACAGTTTCACTGCAAAAGAGGAAGCATGGCCAACCTCTGATCTTGTATCAAAGGTTCCATCAATAAACTAATTGTCTAGTTCTGAGATAATACTTTCATCATGTTTGATTGTGCTAGCTTTTATTTTCAGCCAAAATAAGACACTTCTCCTTTTTCAAGTTTCTCTTTAAACATCAGCAGATAAGTTCTGGTTGCAGCTCCTGTTGCATCTAGTCCTGTTTTTCAGAATAAGGCAGTGCACTTTCCATGTGTCTGGCCACAGTAGCTCCCAGTCTGTTGGCCTGCAGACACAAATGTATAAAAGTGTAAGTAATGAATGCAAATAGTGAAAATGCCTCTCTGATATGCCTTTATAAATGTCATTCAAAGATCAAACACCTCTATTGCAAAGTGACATATTTTTTTAAATTCCTCTGTGTGATGACTAAAATGGTAGAGCAATTTATTCCCTGGTAGTTTCAGTGGCACTTGCTTTGGTAAATCTTGCATATTTAACATTAGCAATAACTTAGAGAAGGTATTTGGTATAAGCAAGTCAATCTGTAGAAAAAATGCAAGACAGTTCAGGTATCAGATAGCTCAAGATAAATTCATGAAGCCTTTCATCTGTTTATGTTTCCTCTGCGGGAATCCAGAGTGGTAGATTTTCAGTAGTGTGCGTTAAATGAATTCTTGCCCTTAGCGCTATTCAGGATTTACTCAAATCATTGTTAATAAAACCTCTGTCCCTGTGTAACTGTAAATATTTTGATCATAGAATCTTTTGCAATATCATCTTGCTGCATTGTTTGATGATCAAGACAGAACTACCTTTGCTCATGCTTCTGGTCTCTGTGGCACAAGTTTGTATCCAAATTCATCATCAAAATATGTTTGTCCTATGTCTCTCATTGACCTAATCAATCTGACTGATTTTGACCATAGAAGGCAGGTTATTTCTTCTTAATAACTGTGAACATCCTTTTTCCTAGAAGAGGAATGTAGCTACTTGATACTAGTTTTTGCTTTAAATAGATATATGAGGAGTATAGTTCAGACCTATGGCCCCTGGACCTTTTGACTTATTTCAAATCAAATGGCCTTCCAAAATGGAATTTCTTCTCATTCAGACACATCTTCCAGCATAAGGGATTAAATAAAAAACAAGGTGAGAAAGAGCAAACGTTGATAGGGGATTTGGTGTACTCTGTCCCTTGCTTAGGGACAAAAAGTAAAAGGAAGGAGGAAATAAAAGTTACCATGTACAATGTCTCGGGAAAAGGAAGCATTTCATATTCACCCATTCACAGACTCATCTACGATACTATTTTTCAGTGTGTGAATTGTTTGGAGGCCTATTCCTATGAAGTGCACTTGCTTTTACTACATGCTAGTGAAGGGACAGGTAATGAGAAGAGAAGAAAGTTTGGAACAATTAAATGAACTGCAGCCCCTTGTTCCCTTATCCATTAAGGAAAATGCATTACTGGAAGCAGCTATGTGAGTAATAACTCTGAAAACCAAAAAGAGAGCTGACATTAGTGATAATGTACTTTCTGCCTCTGGAAGGTAATAAGTCTGCAAAGCAAACAATTTGAAATACATTCGAAAGCAAAGAATAAATACTGAAAGTGAAAATAGTGGGTAGCAGACTGAAGCAAAGTACAAGTTTGAAATACAGTGATTGACAGTATGGAAAGACATTAATTGGTATGTAAGTGCTACTGGGATTTACATATAACATTAAAAAGTTTGGGGAAAGCAATTGAACTCACGTCAAAATCATTGGAAACTATTTACAGAAGAAATCAAGATAGTTATTCATTCCCCAAAATACCTCATAAAAGTAAAAAATTGAGAGTATTGGGAATTGAATCTGAACATGTGACTATGTATGGTGGATTTTGGCTTGCATTTAGCTACTTGGGCTTTATGGTCACTTCTAAGCTTACATATAGGTTAGGTTAAATCTTGTTACAGTTCTGACATCTGCTTATGTAAAATTAAAGCTACTAAGTGAAGAATGACAGAATGGCTGCATGGAAATGACCAAAATGTCACACTTGCATGGTCTACTGAAGGAAAGCAGGTTCTGCTGAACATAGTTATGTTCTGATCATGAAGATTAGATTATTTTCCCCTTAACTTTTTTTTTTAGGAATGTGAATTTTTGATTTTATAGTGATTTAATACACCAGGAATACAAAGATGACTAAAACAAACCTTTGAAAATAAGTTCAGTATTGTTTCTCAAGCTACCATAAGACTATATTGTTTAGATAACTCATATGGAATTCTGAATTCCTGGAGATGCAATTGATATACAGAAGTATGTGTGTTTATGGACATGTATACACCTGCACAGAGTACACACTGAGACGTCCAAGATAGCATCTGGAATATGTCTGATAAGTTATTAGGTCTTTCAAACTGGGTAGCTACTTTATTCTGAATTGCTTGAATGTATGATTTCAAAACAGCTGATGAATTTGTCATATTGATAAAGACATTTTCCTCCTCAGCAGGGAAATGCATGAAGTTGTCAGGGCAACCACTAATTTTCTTGAAGTCCCAGGATGATTAAATACCTATAGTTCAAGAGGTGTATGGCTCTGCATGGGATTAAAAGGATTCTGTCTATGGCTGTTTTGACGAAGCCCAGTATCAATGGTATCCAGTAGCCCATGGAAGCCTGTAACTGGATATATACTGATTAGCTCATAGGATCTCTTGTCAGATGGGTGAAGGTGTTACTGGGAAAATGCTTTTAAATAGTAATTTGATGGAGTCTGCCTGGATTTGATTTCCCTCAGCTAATCTAATTTGCTTCTACTTCATTTTAATGCAACTAGGACAAATGTGGTCATCTTTGTAAGGTAGAGCAGCCCCAAGAACTGCTATGGTGCTTTGCAAGGCAGACTTACTGCGATGAGCACCTTGTATTTCTTTTGTAAGCTTGTATTACACACATAGAAACCACTTTCATATATTGTAGTATTCTATTGCTTCCAAGCAAAAAGGCTTCTAGGCAACATTCAAGGTGCCTAGATGGTGAAGACTGAAAGCCAGAAATTGGGAACCTTAAATGTGTCTTGTCATGGGAGTACTAAGTCAGTCTCACAACTCTTCTTGACTTGGAGTTAACGGGAAAGCTGGTGCTATGCAAACTTGTTTGTGAATTCAGGGACTGGCTGCTACCAATAAATACAAGCTCAGCTGCTGCAGTAAATCTTACTAAGATACTTAATTCCACAGAGACGATGAGACTTTTCAGATTTCAAAATATTTTGTTTCCCAAAATGATATATAGGTTAGCCTTGCAACATCTACATATGGACATATGAAGCACGGCAGCGGACGTAACTGCAGTCATACTTTCAGTCTAAAAAAAACGTAGACATAGCAATTTTAAAGTTGAATGTTATGACATACCATTGCAAAAAATGTTCCCTAGTGGTAAAAATTCAGGTTAGGAAAACTCATATTTACTGTATTATGAAAAATGGCCTTTTTTTTTGGTGATTTTAACACAAAATATTGTTGCAGGACCATTGCCTAAATATAAATCACATAGCTTTATACTAATGAGAGTACATCTGAGTGACTATGTGTTCTCATTACCTTTTTGCAATAATGTTGCAAGTTGGAGCTATAGACCAAAGTTCATGTTTTTAGTAGTAATATCAGTTACTTAAAAAATGTGATTAGGCTCAAGTAAGATGGAATTCAAGCATCTAGGAAAAGTTAAGTATTTTATTCTAGTGAAAAATTTAGAAGACTTTCTTGAGCTGAGGTGAATTCTTCTGTTTAAGATGGCAGAGATTTTTGTCTAATTCTCTTCAAATAGCTTAGTTCTGCACAGGCTAGAAAGTAATTTCCTGTTTTGTTCAAACCTAAAACTGCAATGGAGATGTTTCCTACATTCTTTTCCGTGCTTTTTTTCTCTCTTCTTTCTTTTGAGGGATGGAAATCTTTTTGGCTGCTGCTAAAATGAATGACACTGATAAAACTATTCTATTTCAATGAAATAGAACAAGGTCAATGTGAATAAGGAATATCTTTCTTATGCTAGTCAAAATGCTCAGCGACAGAGGAGAAGAAGGGGAAAGGAGAGAGAGACGGTGTGTTGGAAGGACTTCAGATACTTTGTTTTTGGGGGAAGTTCAATAGCTCTGTAAGTCTAAAATTAGAAATGTGTGCTGTATTGAGAAATTAGCAGTAAGGAAGGTGGATAATCTTTATGAGACATCTAACAAAACTGTAATAAAATGATTTGCCAAGGTCAAATGCCTCAATTTAATGCTACTTGAAATATCTCTAAAGTACTTTAGTGATGCTGGGTGCAAATCTGAAATCACTTCAGTCCTATAGTGAAGGTTTTACAGTGAAATAGAAGATGATAAATCAGTGGGAGAAAGCACGTCACAAAGAATACCTATAGATCCTAGTAATGGCTTTTTTAAGGCTGGAACATCTAGCAAGGACTAGAAGGACTTGATAAAAAGGAACCTTGTCAATAAATGTTTGCAGTTTCCAAGCTGGTTTTACATGATTAGCCCCAATGGCTATTACTTTCAAATGATTTCAAATGTTTTGGACTAAAGCTGAAATACACTGGTGCAGCACTTAACTGAATTCTGTCACAGGTGTTCATGTGTTTAAATGCAGACTTTTACCAAACAGCTTCCACCTGTATTCGCTCCTGGGCTGCTTGTACAAAAGCTTAATGCTGTTTATTAAATCTATGTTTTACTTTAATATAAATATGAAATACTAAATATTTTGCACTGTCATAGGATCTTGCTCCCATGAAATGTCATAATAATGTATTAATATCAGCATAAAAGTATATCTACACCGAGCAGTGGAATGTAATGCAGGGAACCCTGAAGAGGCTGGTAACTCCTCATAGAGCAGGAAACAGTCAAGTTTTGTCTTGTATTAACAAAGTCATAATCTGAACTCTTAATCAAGACCAATTAACTTGCAGAATGTCAATGTAGCTGTGCTACTTGAAAGACCTAGGAGAGATCTTAGATGGTACTTTTGACTGTGGGTTGTTTCTCAGCCTGTCTGGCACTGAGGATGCTTTGAATGGTCCAGTGATTAAAGAACAGTTGTGATGTGAGTAAGTAGATACAAATCCCTATATATAGATGACAAGGAATTGAAATGAGGTCTTGACACCACAGTGCAGAAGTGGTAGACTGTAGTGTATGCATTTTCTTCCAGTATTTCTTTCCAAGCAGGTAAGCTGTTTAACTGAAAGAGAGGTTTTGTGGCTTTGTATCCTAGGTAGGGGAAAGAGGATGTTTTTGGTTACCTCAGAACATAAATCTCATCTGGATTCCTTTAGTTTAGGGAGTTTGCAACAATAATGTTTGTTGTCATTAAGAGCCAAGGGAAATTTTTCTGCCACTTTCTCCTGGCCAGAGAGATGGTAGTTTGCTCACGGTAAACTTTAAGTGCCCAAGATGGCACCTATTACCAATACCACGTTTGCAAGCCAGCTGAAGACATCTGTGCTAAGTGCATACTAGTCTCCAGGTCCTTCAAGACCGTCTAAGCAATTTTATTTTCATTCATTACTTTGGTGAAGACAGTGCCCTATAACTTTGCTAATGTAATCTTGGTCTGCAACAGCATGGGAGATTAGTAGTAAAACATACCAATGTCCTTTTAGCTATGTTTTAGTACAGGTTTTTAATTATAAGTGCAAAAAAAGAAAAGTGAAATGAGTATGAAATATATATTTAACAAACATTACCAGTTATTCCATGTCACTCATCTGTAGTACCTTTGGCATATCTTGGTTTCAGAGTCTAGAGTCTGTAGAAATTATAAATGAAAGCTGAAATGACTCTTAAGATCTGGTTGGCTCTATTCCCATTTATATTATCATTTATTCCTCAAGGAGTTAAATTTTGAATACAAATTAAAATGCCCTTGCTGCTGTGCCTGGCCAGATGTAGCAGGCAAACTAGAATTAAAGCTCATTAAAAAGAATAAAGTATTTCCAGAATCTTCCCCAAGAAAGGATTTACTGGAGAGGAGGAGGAGAAGAAACATGGGACATTTGCTTCTTCGTTAACTTCTTTCTTTGCCTTCTCTCCTCAACATTTGGTAGGTGCAGGATTCTAACACTACAGTCTGTATTATCTCCTGAGGAAGCAAACACTACATAACCGTGTGTAAGAAACTGAGAATGACCAAGTGTCGCATGTGCACCCCTTTCATCTGGGTCTGATCAATCTCTCACTCATCTCAGAGTGTGTCTATCTCTGCCTTGGTCACATCTTTTGTCAGTGTTTATATCAAAGTATCTGAATATCATCATCTTTTTAGAAATATTTTGCAAGGATAGGTTTAAATTACAACCACTGATATTATAGGTCTCTTGCTTTTCATGAAGTGAGTGAGACTAACTGTGATTTAATTTTCTTTCCTAATGCATCAGCTTGCACAGAGATAGTTCCCATCTGTGTATCTTTTCTTTTTGCCTTGAGGAATTTAACAGAAAACCTAGTACACATTCAAACAGTACTAGAGCTGAATACTTTAGTGATTTCTATTCTGGTCACATCATAAATAATTCTCTGAATGCTTGTACCAATATATAGTAAAGGCATTTGGAAAAAACTCACACAACTGTGTTGAGTGGAGTTGATTTGGGATCACTAAAGTACTATTAAACCAGCATGTTTGTAGTTCCTTCTTATTCTTAAAAGTTTTCCATTAGCTATAACAATGTGAAAGAAGGAGATTTCTAAAACTGTATGACCTATAAAAAACACTAATATTTCTTTGTATTAAATAGCCCTTTCCTTTTCTGGATCTTATAGACGTAAATTAATTTTATCTCTTAACTCTGTGCCTTGCAAGCACATATAGAAGCCACAAACTTAAACACCAAATCAGAATGAAATGCTTGAACACATTTAGAAAAGACAAACACCTTGTTCATAAAAAGAACCAGAACCAAAGAGCAGAACATTGAAAGTCTGAGAACCTTTGAAAGGCAAGGGTGTCAACAATGAATTTAATTTTCAGTGGATTTATTTACAGGTAGTAATGCTTTTATGTCAAACACAGTAGCAGTTGTTACATAAGTTGAGCAAAGAAAAAGGTGAGTGAAACATAGTAAGGTTTATAGTAAAGATCCCTTATGCTATCATGGACCCAGCCAGCTAAATGGCTTAAGTGTCCATACTTGAATATCTTGAGAGAAACATGAAAGCCACTGTAACCTCATATTCCGTTGTGTCTTTCACATCCTGATCCAGATGCAAAACTTCTTCCTGTATTTCCAGTATTATGTACTTTTTACCAGTACAAAGTGGCTTCCAGTCTACTTACTTGTACTGGATATTGGTTTACAATTTTTCCTCTGAATATCTCAATGAGGAATTTGCAATGAAATCCCTGAAATCCCAAAGGTATTTTTTAATTGCTGAAGATGGATTAGGCTGTAAAAAAAAAAATAGGAGTCCTTCAATTCCTCAGGAAATTCCAACTGCACCTCTCCAGAGTAGTAAAATAAATTTCCATTAAAATTTTCACCTAAAGAAAACAAAAATATTTTTCAACAATGAAAATTCCTCACTGGTATAGATAATTCTTGGAGATAAATAATGGCATGTTCCCTTAATAAGGAGAAACTTAAATTAAGTTCAGGTTCACCTCTTATCTTCCCCAGGTGGGACCAATTAACCCATTAGATTCAGGTGCTCTAGAAACAACAGCCCAGGTAATCAGAGATTATATTGGTTGTCGAGAAAGAGGTTCAGTGGAAGAAAAAGTTAGAAAGTGGAGAATGTAGGGTGTAATACTGTGGAAGGGTTGAAGTTTGTCCTGTTGAGTTGTCTTACTGTGAGAAGAGTGTATTCTTGTGATTTGTGAGAGGACATCTGTGAGGCCTGCACGTGGGTGAGTACAGGTTTCTGTCCTTATCTGCTGTGTAGGCGTACAGTCTGCCTGACTTCTTTTCATCCTGGTTTTGCTGGGTCTAACTATTTGTTTATGAAGTTAAGTACGTGTGGTTTTCTGTCTTCTAATAGCTTTTGTAGTATGGTGTATGCAGCTTGTTGAAGTAATTGCTTTTTATTTAGAAATTAAATGCAGTAAGATGATGTAGAATTCCTGGTTTTGTGACAGAACGGTAGTGGTTGTGACTTTTCTGTCTTGGATGTGAAAATAACAATGTGTGGTGATATTGTGAGAGAGCTCTGACAAACTCTTTGTCTTCTCAGTAAGCTCACCTTCTCTATTCTGACTCTGGATTATCTAACTTCCCTAGTTTTCTTTTTCTAGTACTTAAAAGACCTTCAAAGCTTCTGTTACAGGCTTTCATACCTTTTATCCCCCTTTTTTAAAACTTCCGAATCTTTGGGGTTTGTAATTTTAAACTGAAAATGGGTAGACCAATTGATCATTCTTCAAGGGATCTTGATTTTGCTTCATAAATCATCAACAATAAGTGAATAAGCTTTTCTGTAAAACAAGAAATTTTAATATAGTAACTACTGAAAAATGCAACTCTATATCTTTTCTTCAGTCTTTAGTGTCTAGTTGCCACTTCAAGCAAACTTGGTATATTAAACTTTAGCTTTACCTTATTTTTGGGAAAGGTGTGCTTAAAGTGAATGTTAAAAATAGTATATAGCTCACTGGCAAATGTTTTCACTGGAATGCAATGGATCTTAAAGCAGTTGCATCATCTTCTGTCCATAGTGTCAGGAGGCAAGCTTTTAGTACGTTATATCTCAACACTTAGTATCTGTTATTGGGTTCTCACAGTATCCTGGCAGTATGAGCGTAGCTGCATAGCCAGCTTATGTTTTCATGTATGGACATACTGCCAAGAATTGAAAGCTATTTGAATTATTAGCATAACTTTTAAAACCAAAGTACTTTTCTGAAGTAGCTATGCTGTATCAATTTTTCTAGTGAAACAACTTTTCTTAGGGACTGTTTGGCTTTCTCACATGTGCCCTGATGTTCTTTACTATCTCTAATATGTTTTGAAACAGGGTAGATATGTGTTGTACCCACGATTTCCCTACAAAGTTGTACAAAAAAATTGTGTTTCTTGCTTATACCATTATCATGCATAACAGAAGTGTCTGATGTCCATTTGCCCCATAAAACTTGTCTGAGTTATCATGCACCCCTCAGTAGTTTCTGCTCATAACAGTTTACATGGTAGTATCACCTCCTGTCATATTGTTCTGAGTTTTAAGGGTCAGCTTAACATTGCTTAGTGCTTTTAAAAAAATAATTAAAGAAATTCTCTGATCTCTTGATAGAGGTAGGTTGTACTGTAGTGTGAGCAAGTAGGAAGAGAGATTAATAATCTTTGTCCCCTAGTATTTCCTTTCTGGTACAGAAATTCTTCTATGTTGAGCAGACTGGATGTTATTTACTGGATGTCATTGCCTTTCCAAGTGCTGCTTGTAATGATAATGCTTTACATTTATGCAGAGCAGGAACGTAAAATTGGTGACAAGATCAGGCATGAGAAAACACGCCGAGATTTCTTAAGTAAATGGAAATGGAGGCTTGTCACTTTAACACAAGTCAGATATTACTTCATAGACTTTTCTTTCCCCCAGCCACCCCTGGCCCATTCACTGCCTTGATATTTTTTGGTTGTGAGCAGGTATCATGTTCAACTTTTCATGTGCTTGTTCTGCAGAGAACTGTAATTTGAAAAGCACTTGTTCCAAACTACCAGTCTAAGGGTAGGACTATGCTACATGACAGAAGTATGGGGCTGAGTGTTCCAATCTGCTGTTAACCAAATTTTTATATGGAGCAACATGGACATATCAGTGCAGAACTAGGTCTCAGTGAACCAGTTCTTTGCTCCTGGGCTGGTGTTGAGATGTTGCTCGCACTGGTATAAACGTTGGGCCTGTCTGGATGAACTGTCTTGGGCGTTTCTACATTGCACTCAACGCTTTATTAGTCTTTAGTTGTGGACATATGCTTCACATTAGACTGCATCTTTTATTAACTATACTAGGTTTCCCACCTACATCACCTGTCTCTGTCTACTGGCTGCATGGGAGCTGGACCTAATTGCTTAATTTCCACTCACACCTTATGTCATAAATCACTAGAATTACTCAGAAACTAGTCAGGTTGGGAATCTGTCGGCTACTTTAAAAGGGTGATTGAGAGGTAAGTGAGGAAAAAGTAGGTACCATCAGTAGATTTGTGTTCGCCATATGGGGAATCTAGTTAAAAACAGCTGAAAATGGCTGATCAAGAAAACAATGCACCTGCATGAACTTCCTTGTTGCAGTTTCTTTGTAACTCCTCAAAAGCTGTTTGGCTTAGATCAGAATCCCCTAGGGGATATCTTGTCCTTCCTCTCCTGCCCATAACTTTCCTGCTGAATAATGTAAGTGCTTATTCTCTGACTTAGAAGTCTATGCCCTTCTGGTCTCTAAAATGACCTGTGAGACCTTTTTGTTCTTCCTTTCCAAAGCCTTCATATGGTATGTTTGCTCTGAAGGCTTAAGTCCTCATCCAGGTGCTTATGGATTTACTCCTTTGAATTTCTGATATGAAAAGCTTGTCTTGCATTTACTAGTAATTTCTTTTGACCAGTGGCATCTTGTTGGAATGCATAACTGCTAAGATTTAAGTAAGACTTTTGTTCTTTACAGGAATCTCTCTTGTGTCAGTATGGAGATAGGTGTTTCTCTTACTTTTGTGATGTTTCTGAAGTTTACAATGTGACAAACACATACCTGAATTCCATACCTAGAAAATTTCAACTGTATAACATTATTTTCAAGTTCATCAGAAGTCATCCAATTTAGTTGGTGCAGTAAGCTGCTTTCTCCTCACTGTCCTGTTCCCCCCCTCCCTGCTTCATGCTAATTATGTCTCGTATGTCTCTTCCTTCTAGTTTGGATCCTGCTGAGGTGGTAATTCAGTCTGGGTTGCTGCGTTATTGTCGTGTTCAGTTATTCTCTAACTCCTTGCACTGCTGAGTCATCCTGTGTCATCTTCTAGTGTCTTTGCTTGTGATCAAGTGGTCTAGTGACCTTGGAACGTACAGGAATTTTACTTTGGGTTGCAGTAGGAAATGTGAAGTTAGATAGAAGTTAAAGCTTCTTCAGAACAAAGCTGTGATTCAATTACTGAGCAATACGGACTGGACAAAGAAAAGGATTTGAAAACAAAGAGGATCTAATAATACCTTGGTTATGCCTGGCATTTCAGTCCAGTCCTTGGATAAATATGACTTACTTTGGCATCCCTTGCCAGTTCTCTTGGGGACCAAATTACAATCTGCTTGCTGCAGACTCTGCCTCTGTTAGATTGCTGCAGCTGACAGCTGCAGAACTCAGGACTGGCCATCAAGCCAACAGCAGTGAGTTTGCAGACATGCTCATGCTCTGTATGTCTTATGCGATCTTAAAATAAAAATCTGTGGGCAGATGATGCTGGTGGTGACTGAGTTTACATAGATCTGCTTTTATTCTGTCAGATAACCTGCGTACACATGCATTTTATTCATTTATTTAAAAAAAAGAAAGGAAGTTATGCTGGTTTTGTGTTGTTTTTCCTAGCCCTTACATTGTCATCTCTATGTGA
>JAOXJM010000003.1:700528-711809 GCA_026413425.1 Tringa solitaria
CCAGGAAGGAAACTGTTCTTAATTACAATTATGTTCATGGTAGCAGAAAAGAAGTTGATATATAATTATGATTTTTCACAGATCTATTATTTTATCTTATGAGAATTTAAAACTGTCTTTATCTGCAAGATGTTTCTCTTTTTGCAAAATTTTCAACAGAATATGTTTCTTCTGTGGAGTAGTACATGAGAGATTTCAGGCTTCAAATAGTACAGTGAGGGGAAAATAGAAATTGTGGAGCAATTTCCAGAAAAGGGGAGACAGTTGTCCAATTAGCCCGTTTTTCTGTGTATACTAAGTAATATAATACTTTTTAATTAGTTTATTATATACTCTGTGAAAACTATATTACCAGACAGTACTGTTGAAGATTATACTGTGAGCTTCTAGACACGTGACAGAAGTGCTGCTCTTCATCAGCACTTGCATGGTTTTCCTTTGAACAAATTTTACAGAATTTGATCAGTCTAAGCATGTAAAGTCTAAATTCTAAAGGAAACATGTCATATTCAGAGTTGAAAGCTGTAACTGATGTTTGGTGAAAGGATGGCACCATTCTTCGCTAACCATCTGTTTGTAGATATTGTTGGATGTAGACCACAGGATTATGACAACTCAGCCTGAACCAGAACAGCCTGACTTACATTGTTATGGATGCTGCATTGTATATAGATAGGCTATGAAAGATCTCAATCTTAAAGGATGGTTCCTGGTTTAGCATGGCACTGAGCTTCCTCTGTTGCTGCTGGAGGATACCAAGTACCCCTAGATGCCTTCTAGGGCTGTGGTGGGCAGGGATAGTCCTAGCTCTCCAGATCTCTCTGTGGGCTTCTTTTCTCCCCATCTGTCTCCCCAGTATCCAATTTTCTCTGTCATTTGGTAGAATAGCTTGTTAGCTTGTGGAAGGGTGTGATTGTTTGTTTTAAAGCTCTTGCTTCTAAGAGATGGTATTTGGCTACTTAAATATGCTAGGCTGTGTCACCAGGTGCATATATGTACATTGTAGCTAAAGCTCATTGTGTGCTTCATCTGACTGGTTTTGAATCCAGCCTTCTAACTCGTTTAGCCACTTTAATGGCTCCAACTAACTTTTTCTTCCCATCCATATATTATAACTATGCTGCACATAAAAGACATAATGTTTGCTGCCTGGTAAGTAGGTTTGGTTTTTTTTTTTTTTATGTTAATACAAAATTTGAAGGTACAGCATCACGCTTGCCTAGCAGCAATTCTAGCCAGATGGAATGGATTTCTGACTGGCAAGTATAGGCTAACCAATCACCTTTTGATATTGATTCTAGAACACTCAGTTCTCTCAGTTTTATTTCCAGATGAACAGGATTTGAATATAGTGCAATTTGCCTTGAGAGTGCAGGAATGGCATGAGCTGGTTGCTATGGTGCTGCTCTTACCACATCATCATCAACCACGCTTCCAGTGGTATGTCTAGCTGCTGTTTCCCCCAGGCCTCCTGCAGAATTCATGCACAATTGTGCAGCTGTAAGTTTGATCCCTTCCTCAAAAGGAAGAGCAGAGCTATTTGTGTGGTGTGGAAAAGATGTAGGCAAAAATGAGGCAAATTACTTAGCTGATACTTATTTCAGTGTTGAACTACTGACAGATGCCAACCTGTTGTTCTTTAGCAGAAGTGGAGAATGGATAATAGCACCGATCTGTGTGTAACACAATCAAGGCTTAAAGATAAATCTAGAACTCTTTGTTAGGAAGATATTTCCTTAACTGTAAAAGATTCTTTATTAAAAGTAGCACAGATTCTTCTCATGTTTTCTTTCCAATTTCTTTTGGGTTTCTATGTGGTATTTGAAGCATTGTCTTGCTTGAATACTTCAGTGGGGAGACAGTTTAATGATTAAATTGTATTTTGGTTTGTTGAAAATGTGGGAAGCTGGGAAAAGTCATTGAGTCCTGTTAAAAGTGTGCTTTCAATAAATAAGTACCTTGTACAAAAACTTACCTCATCTATTGTGAAACTAAGGTTTTCCTATTCCTTTACTACTAATAAAGCAAGGGGGTGTTGAGGCAGGCTTCATAAATAAAGATGGATTATGTGATAAGGTAGATGCAAGTCCTTTTGGGTATCCTTTGGTCAACACGTCCTAATAATGTGGAGGACATAGTTTATAGTTCTGCTTTTAGGGTTTTAATAAAAATTCTGTCATTATATAGTTTAATAAAGCTAATTTAGAGTTCACAAAATGAAAAGTTTTGGAATGAACACTATGTGTAGAAATGTATATTTATAACCCCTTAAAACCCAAACTGGCTATATATTCTCAGGACAAAACAAGCTGTTTTCAAATAGTCTTGCGCTCTTTCCCGCTCCCCTTTGGCTTGCTCATTATGGAGGAAGAATATGATGAACAGGCTATGCTTACATCCAGCTGATTTGTAAAGGTATTTGTTTAAGCGTAATGGCTTATGCTTGTGATTGCAACTGTTTGCAAGAATGTCCAAAAAGTGAATGAGATAATTTTTACAGGATGTTAAAAGTATATAACGGGTTTTCTAAGTGTTTAATATCTTAGGAAGAATTTTCCCAATATGGCGTGTGAAACTAACAGCTTGTTAGCTTAGAATTCAGTAAGGAACTCAGTGTGTGCTGTCTGTAGTGGTTTATGGAGGGTTTTTTTTTATAGCTGTAGTAAACAAAAAAGATCTGAAACAGATTGAAATGGGGAGGAGCATGCAAATGATAATACATCAAAGCTTTTGCCACATACGGTTTTATTTTCTAAATGGATTCTTTGAATACATCATCTAAGCAGAAAAAGAAAAAATGTATGGAGTAAGTACAGCAGAAAAGATGAAAAGAGGTAGAGGTAAGGGGCAGATTATTTGATAAATTAGTTAAGCAGCATGTAGAAAAGGCACAGAAGAATCTTGGGCCAAAAGATCAATCGTGGATTCAGGTGTTAAACCAACCCTGGTTCCGTGAAGTGGGAAATCGAATAGGAAAAATGTATTTGGTTTAGTTAAAAACAAGGCTTTGAGTGTGTCTTCTGCAGTACACTGGGTCAGGAGATGATGAAACATTTAAGTGAGGTGTAGCTTTGATACTTGATGTTCAGAACTGTCGTTGCTCTGGGTATCAATATGTTTCCTGTGATACTGACAGTTTTGGTTCTCTGCACACTAGGAATTGTGCTGTGGAAGGGCTAAGCTATGCAGCTCTTCCATGCTCAATGGTGGGGATTTTGTTTGGGGAACCAGTTTAGTGAGTGCTGCTTAATCTGCCCACTATACACCAGAGGGAAAGACTTTGAAAATAGGCCACATCTACCTTTAAAATATCCAAACCAGCCTATGGCACAGATGGACACTTGGCACAGAGACAGTGATGTTTAATTGTGAAATGGTTTAAAGAGAAAATTCATATCCTGGAGACTTGAATGGCCTTTCTCAAAAGGCTCAGGTGGTAGGTAGTATAATTTTCTCTTTTTCTTTACTCTTCTTTCCTCCTCTTTTCACCTCACCTCTTTTTTTCCACTGATGGGTAGGAATGGTCAAAGATTAGGCTGTGGTGACTCTCTGAGGGACTGGGTGCTGCTAACATTACCAGATATACTGAGCAGTAGGATGGGTGCTTTCTTGAAGATGAATGTACATAGATGCGATTGCACTGTTTCCATGTTTAACAGGATTGTCCTACTTTTGCATATACATTGTATAGCATTCCTTTTTTCGAATCCATTCCCAGAATAGGCATGAAAATGTCTACTACAAAGCACACATTTTCTTTCTGAGTTTTCGGTCTTGAAAGAATTTGAAATAAATCAGAGGTAATGTGAGGAAAGAACAAGTTGTCTTTTTAGGCAAGTAGTGGTTGTATTTAGTAATCTTAGTAATCATTACAGAACAGGTATAGTGATGGGGCATGAAATAAAAGCTAAAATTGGTGAAAAGACTCAGATAACTTTTTAGCGTGCCGTTTATACCTTGTAGTGGCAAGTTTTTCTGGAGTAAAGACCTTTTCAGTTGGTAGCTTCAAAGCCTTACAAGTTTTAGCTGATATTTCCTTTCCGTTGAAGCTGTGATTTCCTGCTTAAGCACCAATATGTTTACCCTAACTCTCTCTGTATTGATTGGCACTGTTACTCCTTCTAGCATCATGGTTCACATATTTAATATTTAACTGGTAGGTTATTATGCCTTTTCTGTAGTCTTATTCTAGAATAATTCCCTCCTGAAGGGACTCAGCTGTCAGAACTAGAAAGTACTGTGTATTTCCCACTAATAGGTAATAGGCTTTTCTCAATTTGAAGGTTTACCAGCCTGTTCCTTAGAGACTGACACGTTTGATTTACCTCCTGAGGGTGTATAACTATTACTAGTATCACTGTTTGCCACTTTACAACGGAATTAACACAAAGTCACCAAGTTTTTTTATAAAGTAGCCTAAGGCTTCAGCAAGAAGAAATATGTTAAATATGCTCTGCTAATGCCACCTGCTGATGCTGAGAGTACATATCTGCCTGCAGTTTCATTTTATGCAAAGTTTTTATATGCAATCCTGTATCCATTCAATGAATAACTTTTCATAGGCTTTGTCCTAGTGTTATTTTAGATCTGTAGTAATGAGTTAGTTCCAGCTGTTATTCCAGTGTGCAGTAACTTCATTTTAGCTGTAGTCCAGTTCTTGAAGTATAATTCTGGTTGTTAAAAACAACCAAAAAACCTCAGCAAAACCCAACTTACTCCTTGTTCTCACTGTACTAGTTTCATGCATTATTAAACAGTAGACTTTTACAGATTTTATAAAACTGAAAGGAATTGTTTATTGTATCTTACTGTCTCATAAAAACTCAGTTTTTTTTTCTGTGAGTGCATGAAAACTTGTACGTAAACTCTTGGACTGGTGTGAGACATAGTGCAGTTAAACTCGGTTTCATTTTTGTGACCCAACATTGTGCTTGCTTTCTCTGTTGCAGAGGACTTGTGTACATCATGTCCTTGGTGATCAGGTTCACAGGGGTAGTAAAAAGATCATATTTTGGTGGTGTTTTTTTTTTTTTACTGGGAGCAGTCTTAACTTTACTGATTGATGGCGGGCCTGCCTGACAAGAACACTGTAAGATATGATGCAGTTGCTCCCTTTTTTTTTTTTTTTTTTAATGTATTTAGCAGTGGGTTGGTTTTGGTTTAAACCTTGTGTTTTGACTTCATCTGCTTGCACATTTCGGTGCGATGTAAACAACCCAAATAGTAGAATTACATTGTATCAACCCATAGATAAGCGGTAATTGAGTGGGTCTTAACCAGATTGTACGGAATGAGGGGAACACTTTGAAAGTTTTAAGTTACTGAAAGTGTGCTTTTCACACTAGCTTCTACTAAAGGCATTGTTGGAGGGGTGGGAAGGGAGAATAGTCATAGACTAGAATATGTCAGGTATGAGCTTAAATTAATGAAAGAGAGCTGATGCCATTTTGCGGAGGGGGATGGGGGGTGAGGGTGTGGAGGGCAAAGCTGATCTATTAGCACCCTTAATTTACTCCTACAGTAGAATCTCCTCATGCTTGGCAAATGTGCCCCCTTAAGGGATGAGGATTCTGTTTCTTTCACATCTGCTTGTCTCAGCCAGGATCATATCCTTCACCTTTATGGTTAAGGACGTAATAGCTGAAAGAAGATCTGCTTCTAGGTTTTGGTGGGATTTTTAAGTATTTAATTGCAATTTATGTCTAAGCTTTTCATTGGTCATTCTTAAATTTGTACTGTGCTCTTCCTCTCATAGGACCCATATCTTTAGCTCTTCTGATTCAAAGAGCTGTTGTCAAAATATTTCAGAAGTTTTATGTACCTTATTCAAATCAATTTTATTTCATTTTCACTGTGTGTTTTTAATCTTAGTTGCAAATGCCTCAAAGTAACCAAATTTCCTGGTAGTCAGAAGAACTGATCTCTCTCTCTGTACCTCTTGTTGGATGTTGGGGCAGTTATCTTTTGTCTGCCCTCAGGCACTGACCTTGATTTTTGCCTGACATTGCATCTGTTCTTTTAGCATCTTAGCTCCTGTTTCTCATAGAAGTGACAAGATTCTGTTGTTCTTTTCTATTGTCCTTCATTGTTCTTGCTCTATGTTAGGTTTTTTTGCTAGTTGAGACATGAGATATTTAGACTCCTGAGTTTTCTTATGCTGTATCTCAGAAACACTCATCTTGTGGTTTAAAGTACAAAAATGAGTCAGGGCCTCTGCTGACTGGCACAGTAGAAACCCCTTTGCCAAATGCAATAGTCTCTCACTGAGTTAGTCTTCCTGTGTGGGAAGACGAGTTTATTTAACAGGGATGTTGCATTAGAGTATTATTTGAGTACTTATGAAAGTGAAAAATATTGTTGACAAAAATGCAACATGAGCTTGATTTTTTTTTTCTTATATAGAATTGCAATTTACCTTTGTTTCTTGAGGAAAAAGGATTTTTTTTTTAAACTGAAGGCATTCAGATGAAAAATTAACTTTTATTTCAGTAGATAATTGCTTATCTACTAGAAAAATTTTACAGCCATCTCTTAATCCCTGAAAGAGCAGTGGCTGAGAAAAGGAAGAGAAGAGTGCCTAGTTTGATTTCCTTTAAGCACCTTGAAGCTGTTTCTGTTGTGTCTGCAGATCCTGATTTGAGAAGGTGATTCTGCTGCGTTTTAATTTTTTGAAGCTGTAGGTAAAATTAGAATGGCTTTTGCTTGCCAGTTCCCAACTGTCATCCTTTTTTCTGCTTGACCACTTCTCTGCTGTCTTAATGTCTGCTGCTGGTCAATACTTACAGAATGCAGAAATTTACTGTGAAGCTAAACTTTTGCACTGAAAATTTAGGACTGTTTGGAAGGAAGGAAATATGTCACTAATTTGAAATCTTGTATTGTAGTTTAGTAGATTATGGGCTCCGTAGTACAGTAAACTGACATTCCTATTAATATCAAGTGGATGTTATGAAGGTAATTTCAATATATTTTAATCAATTTCTTAAATTCTCAAGTTGGGGTAGCTGAAGATACAGAGCCATAGAGAAATGAGATGGCTAAAGCGTAGCTGACAGCAGCATTCCTGCCCTTGCTGATAAGAAGTATCAGAGAAATGGATGGTTGGGGAAAAAGACCTGCTCAACATGTTGCACGCTGAGGAGAGCCAGCCCACTGAATCTTCTCAGCTGTGGTAGGGGAGTGTGGAAAGGGAAATGAAAAACCACTGAAAAGGGGAAAGGTGGGTTTCTGTAGTAACATTTTTTTCTATTTTAGTTTTGCTTTTAGCTGATATGTGTGCACAGAACTAACAGCGTAAGTTTCTAAGTTTAAATATCCCTGGTTACAGCTGCTTGAACCTCTGCTTTGCTTTGGACTGGAATGTGAGCTTAACTTCTATATCTGCCTCTTCTCCCCCTCCTCTGACCAAGACCGTGCCTCTCTGGAAGTGGACTGTGCCTTAACACTGCAATAGCAGTTGAATGTAGTTGTTGAAGTGAGAGTTTCTCTCCTCGCATTTCCTTTAGCAAGGTGTGAGGGTCTTTATGTATGTCGAAACCTGCTGCACCCATGCAGGTACCATGTCATTTTAAAACACCATTGCAGAGGAAAATTAGTGCTAAATGATGGACTTTGTTAATACTAAAGAACAGAATTAAGAAATGCTACAAAAGGTCTAAACATACCTGGTTCTTGTTTTTCAGTTTAACAGTAGCTTGATTATTGTTGTATCAGAGCATTTAAGTGCAGTCTCATTCTGACAAGTAAAATGAAGGGGTTTCATAGTCTCCCAATATTTTATTTTGAGGAGAAAATCTCAAACATGCAGTACAGAGGAAACTGCATTTGATCTGCATGTACTCCCTAGTGAATGATACTTTATTTATGAATGTACTATTAGAAGTCCAAAGTAGAGTAAAAATGTGCATACCAAATTCTGACAATATTCAGATGCATGCAAAAATTGATCAAATTCCTTCTAATCCAGAAATCAAGGTCTAGTTTGTGGGCAGACTTTGTGCGTTTTTGAATGTTGCACGTACGCTAACAAAAGGCTCACCGAACTTTACTTAGCCTGTGAACTTTGAACTGAGTAAGAACAGCAGACTCTTTCACTGTCAAGTTTTCATTAAATTTTAAAATACATATGCAGGTTTCTGGTGTCAGCAAAGAAAATAATTTCTGCTGGCAGGGTTCGGATTCAGGACTTTAGTACCTGCATTGTTGGATTGCTTCTCTGATTATCAATGTGGTGCTATTTATATGTCATGATACCTATTATCCAGAAGCTGAGGGCTCTGCTCCACTGGAGGCATATTTACGGTGCGTGCATAATCTTTACAGTTTACTATGATCATTGTCACAGCACTTTCAATACAAAGGGTTTCTCTGCCCACAACAAACTTGCAAGCTCACTGCACATCTCTTCCTAACCTCTTGCTGAGCCTTGACAGCCTGGCACAACTACAGATTCTGCAGCTGTTTTTCTTTAATGAACTGGAAATGGCATTATACGGATGCAGGCTTAGAGTTAACCTGTGATTGATGTGTTATTTCACTAGGTAACTTACTATGTGCACGTATTAGTGCAGAACAGATATGTTTCACTGCACACAATAGGTTCATTCTTCACTAGATAAATATAATGCGAGTAATTGCAGTTCATTATGTAAATACCTCTGTATGAGACTTTTATGGAGTAGTAATGGATTTTGCAGAATATTTTTCTCCTATATGGAATACTGTTTTTTAAAGCAATGTAACAGTGTCCATTAGGAGGAGGGCTGCTAAGCCTGCAACTTACAACATTTTATTATAGCTTGGTTTGATTGGGGAGAACATTCCTGACTGTTCAAATATCTAACCGCCTTCTACTGGGGGGAGAAGGGGAAAGAGTCCTTTCATCATAGACTTCCCAGCTCAGTAGTTCAGTAGAAAAAGACTCTGAATGGAGATGAAGCTTTTAAATATTTGGAAATGCTGATTCAGCAGTGATGGCAGGCCAGAAGACCAACTGAAGGGCTATTTGGTGTGATGGACTGTATTCTTTTTTTTTAAACATCTAAATCATGGAAAGTGAACAGGGGTGGTATTTAAAAATGAGACACACAGTTCCCTAAAGAAAGGGAGAGGAGGGTTAAGAGGATGTGATGGAGAAGAGCACAAATTAAGGTCAAAAGGCACAGTTGTTTGTGGTAGTACTAGAAAAATGTCTAAAACAGGGAGCTTCCTTGTAAATCATAAACTTTATAGGGTTTATTTCAAGTATTTTTTCCTTATCTGTGTATATGTTAGTACTGGTGTAGAGATATCAACAACTATTTCAAAATTTTAACAGCAGTGCATGCCAGTTCCAAAAACATGAGCAGATCTTCTGTTGGTGAAAGATCATTAAGAATGAAGTATTAAAGAACTAAAAAGATACCCTTGTTAACCTGAGATTATTTTTTGTGTATCTGACAATATGGTTTTAAAACCCTTATTCTCATACTTAACAGTAGCTTTCTGCCTAAGTTTTGCATGCTGACATAAAAAAAAACCCCAACTGAATGAAAAAAAAACCACAAACACCTGGCAGCATTTATTCCTCAGATTCAGTGTTTCATGAAGCTTTTCTACTTGGAATAATGTAGCATGCCCTTTGTTTCTGGCACTAAAAACAAAATGTGTGAAAATTTACTTTTTCATTACTGTTGGATTGTTCTGCTTTGCAAATAAAGGATAGTGTCTTTGCTCCTTACATTGTCTGATAACCCCAAGATGCACAATGAACTAATGTTTGTCAGCTGTGTGAAGAGGAAGGTTGCACAAGCTTGCAAAGACATCTTTCTGTTGTGTCGTGGTGAATTAAAGCCAATACTGTAACGTATCGGGAGAATCCTTAACAAGCTTCCAATTTAACAATGTCTCTAAAATATTGGCATATACAGAACAGAAGCCTTTGTGGGTTTTTTGCTATAGCTAAGTTCCTTGCATATTGAACAAAAACCTGTAACGAGGAAAATAGTTTCAACTGACTTAGAAAAACAGCTCGAGTCTATAAATGAATGAAAGGAAAAGCCAGATAACACAGCTGTTTTATGTAATGGCTAGGCTGTCTTCAAACAACTCGGCTGTGAAATGATGCAAGCCTCGAGATTATTACTTTTCCCCGTTGGCAATTTGTATTCTTGAAGAGTGTGTGTGCTACTGTATTTCAGTATCAGGATGGGGGTGGCAATATGCTGGGTGGTACATATTGTGCCAATTGTGGAAACTAAGGTCAATTAGGACACACCAGTTTTTCTAAATATATCCCTAGTCACTTCATCTACAATTCTTAAAAATGTAAAATGCCAATTCTCTTAGTAATACAGTAAAGGCAAGATGCCCAGAAAGATGACACGTGTTGTCTTCAACTATTGCAGTTCCCTGGTCTTGCCTATCTCTTGAAGCAGTAACTGCTGCTCTGAGAAGTGCTGCTTGAAGAGTCTGCTGTTGTGGAGCGCTGCTTTTCCCTGCCAACAGAACGGTGTTGTCAAATGTTACCCAGGGTAGTAGGAAAGAGTCGTTCAGCTTTGCTAAAGAATTGTATTGACTAGATGCATTGGTAAGTAAAGGCTAGGCTTGTACTGATTATATCCAGAATAAATTCAAACGTTGTCTCAGGAAATGATTAGAAGTTTTTTGTTTACTTGATTTTTGGAGCACTTACCTCCTCAGAAATCTGCAGCTTCACAGCTGTGCATTAGGGCTTGCTTTCTTTGCCTAGGAGTAATTAGTTTGGTTAAGCAATAGGTTAACCAGAGTAGATCCACTAGCTTTATGACAAATGCAATACTGTAATTTCCAGTTATGAATTTATTGATGTGAATAACTTGTGTTGGACTGAAGTAAATGTCCAGAAAAGGCATTTAGTCATAACTTCATTCTCCCCAATCTCTTACACTTGGTGCTATGTGTATGTACACAGATACATAGACAGACACATATCACTCTCTCTCTCTATATATATATATATAGATGTATTTCTATCCTTTTCTAAAACTTAGTTTTAGTCGCTTCTTGGCAGGGTAAGTGCAGGAACAGGAGAGCTAGTAATTCCAACTATTACTCTCGCATGTGTAGGGAGCACAGTTTGGATGGGGGGAAGCTGACTTAGGAGTGCATTGGGACTGAGGACTTTGGAAACTCGTTCTCTGAAAATGAGAGAATGGTACAAATGGTACGAGCTTTGTAGGACATGGTGCAGCATCCTGATAAAACATACCAGCAAGAATGTTGAATTATCAATGATTTCTAATATTCAACCATTAGATAAAGT
>JAOXJM010000003.1:741669-753749 GCA_026413425.1 Tringa solitaria
TTCATTTGGAGATAAACTTTATTTGTTTTAATATGCATTATTTTAAACTAATGACAATGGGTATTTAGCCCTATTTTCTTGAATGGCTCTATTAGCTTAAAATACGTGGAGCTAGGCTTCCATTTCTTAAAATGTAAATATTCAACATTAATATAGCTTCAAAACTATAATTGTAAACTTTCTGAGCTGAAGGAGAAGGCAAAATCCATAATATCTGACTTACCTAATCAAAGTTGCTTGAAAAGCTTTTGAGGTTTGATATGACTTATAATGGTTTATACAGGCAATGTTATCAATACAGGTATAAAAGTCATTTGACCTTTTGTCTTGCCCCGAGACAGTGGAAGAACATTAGAATGCTTTAATTATATATGCTTTTCCATAAAAAGTATACGTGTGACCATCTCTATGCTTTCTGATGAAAGGTCTTGAGCCTGTGTGATTTGCCACACCAGCGCTGTTGGAAGTACGTAGGTAACAGAAAATAAAGGGACAGTGTGGTCAGTGCCACATTTGGCTGGGGCTGACTCTCTTGCCAGAATGATGACTTGACCAGTTTGGGGGTGAGCCTGGAGGCATGGCTAAGATTCATGGTGGCCTTGCTGTTGGTCTGGGTTACCTCTACAGTTCTTTTCCAATCTGTAGGATACTGTATTCTCTTCTGAGCTGCTGTGGCTTGTATATAAAGCAATTATTTGGTGAAAATTGGAACTAAAATGAGCCATCCTAAAGAATAAAAGTTAAGAAAAGAAACAAACAACCAAAACCTCTGGGGCAACTGATTTCCCCAGAGCATGCTGTGAAAGAGATCATAGTTTTACTTAGTTATTTAGTTGTTTTTGTTGTTTGTTTCCCACTCCACTCCCCCACCCCCCAAGTTTATTAAACTATTGAACATAGTAGCAATTAGGTACTTAAACTATGTACACTGAGTACCATGTAGAAGTGGTATTTCAGTAGTGCTTAGCGTACTGCCTAGGGAACTGCATTGCCTGGAGCTACGTCATGTGTTCAGGAGTACATAATAATAAAACCCCTAAATACTAGAAATACTAAGAAATGTAAGGGGGGTGAGAGGGCTCCCTTAGTCTACCCATCACCAGTATATTTTTGTGGGGTATAAGTATATAAAGTTCTCATTCTGCTTGGTACACAGTTTAAACATTCAAACTAAAATAGAAAACTGTAAAGAAAACTTGATCTGTGGAATTTTCTTCCTACTAAGGTTTGGTGTGTAGCTGACCTCAGAGAGAAAATACTGGAAAAGGAAACAGTTATAATTTAAGGAGTTTTCAGGTTGTAAGGTTGGCTTTGTAGCCACGTGCAGAGGCAGAGGATCATGGGTGGCCATGTCTCTCCGTGCATCTGAGATTGCTTTTAGCCCCAAATGCTATTGGATAAGAAAGTAGAGCAAACGCTCAAAGGGAAGTGATTTTTTGATTAAAACTTAAATCAAATAAGAATTAAAGTTTTAATCAAAGGCTGATTATTAATGACTTATCATATATTTTTTTTGACACACGCTGTCCATTGTGTGTCAGATGTGTAGATAAATGTGTTTCTGAAGATCAGAGTGTTGCTTGGGTACTCATTTCTTATTCCCTTAGCTTTCCTGTTCCAAAACTGGGAATGGCAGCACAGTAAGACTTAGGCTGTGGTGTTGCTGCGTTTCTGTGTTTGCTGGGAGTCAAACCCTGTGCGAAAAGACTGTCTTGGGGTATTGCAAGACTAGTTGAAACCTATAGTGTGTTGGGTTATTTTGATTTATTTCAGATAAGCTGAAACCTTTGGACACTTTATGTTCTTGACTCAGTCATTAGCTCTTGAAGTTGACCTGGTTGTAAGTCATTTTTGTGACCCTTGTTAAGTTAAATTTTGTTCCTACTTTGGAAAAAATGTAGCACAGTGTCACTTCTTTTTCATGTGCATTTTGATTTGTTTTTTTTTTTCTTTTTTCCTACCCTGCATTAACCCTACATTATATCTCTGTAAGAGAAACCCTGTGTGTCTTATAATCATTACTTAGTAGCTGAACTGTTGATGCCTATCTCAGTAAGGCTCTTCTAAGGTTTGTTTTTAGTACCAAAATATTCTGAAGAAAAATGACCACAAGAGGAATAGGTAAAATAAATAAAAAATCATAGTACTTTTAGCTTTCAAACATTTTTTTTCTGTGTAGGGGAAAACCAGGTAAATATAAGCTTCAGAGAACCTGGATTAATATAAAATACTGTACTGAGATATGGCTTAAATTTAGGGGTCTCTTGCTGCTATAAATGAAAATCAGGTTTTTCTGTGGTTATCCCAACCACTCAATGATGCTTGTCAATATCCACCTGTGTAAAGGTATCTGAATAAAAAAGTATTATATTTTGTATGAAACACCTTTTTAGTTGTCTGGTTTTGTGGTTGTTTTTTTTTTTTTTTTTTTTTTTTTCCCCAAGTACTTGTTTTCATTAGGAATTTGAGGCTTTAACTTTAGAACTTTGTGGGGAGCATCGAGAATTTTCTCTAACATTAGGTGTTTGTCTCTTTGTCTAGGTGTGGTTCTATTTTTTTTTTTCTTCTCTCCAAAGGAAAGTGTATTCCTCTTGTAAACAATTGGCTTTTACTTAATGAACTGATAATAAAACTATGGAAGTGCCAGAAGGTATTAAGTCACACTGGGAATCTTAGTTGCACTGACTGCAGTAAGACCAACAGCCTCAGCAACGAATCATTGATGTCCAGCCCACGCTTTGTCTACGAGCACATTCTTACCTGGACATCATTAAGTTTAAGCCTTCATACCTGCAATCAAATTAATGATAAAGAAACCCCCAAATTTCAGCCCTGCTTCTTGCTGGGTAAGCTGCTTGAAAAGTTCCCGTATTCAGATTCCACTGTCTTATATGTTTCCATCTTGAGCTTTTCTCACCTGAGTGGAGTAATAAGCAAGCAATAGTTACAAACATGCAAATTACAGTGTTTGTGAACACGCAAAATACCTTTTTTTCCACTGATCAATATTTCATTTTCTAGCATTTTACTAATCTATTTTGATTTCAACTTGCCCTTTTCCTTTTACTAAGAGGGTGCAAATTTTCAGGTAAAAGATTCCATCTTTCAGATGGTTCTCCATAACCAGTGCCATGTGCAAGCCGGACTTTTTAGCTAATCTATCTTGTCTCAACTTTTAAAAATAAACCCTTCAGCATTTCTGCAGTTGCCTGAGCATCTTCCATCTATGATATGTGCTTTTTTTTGCTGCCTTTTTTAGTTCTGGCTAGCGGCTGTGGAATTTCTATCTTCGATACAAATGAAAATACCTACAGACTGTTTCAGTCTGCTTTGACTCCACTAGCTAACTGCCAGTCTTTCTTCTCAGATAAGGCATAGACTAAAAGACTGTGTCCGTAGAGCCTTATGACAAGCAGCTGTAAGCGTGGCTGGGAGAACAGCACGCTCTGTGATCTGTTCAGTTTCCATTCAAGTGACTGCTTTGGAAAGCAGCCTGCAGTCTGAAAATCCTGGGCAGCATATTAAGCTACTGAAATGCACTGTATATGGAGCTGCCAGACATGCTTAGGCAGGTGACACCTTCTGTGGTCCCAAAGGCGTTCTTCAGCTGTATTTTTAGGTTGCCTGTCTAGAGATCTGGTCCGAGGGCTTGTCACCTCTCAAGAGAACATGCTCAGTGGGTGTCTGGCATCATGACCTCTATAAGACAAAGTGGGTGCTTGTCATTAAGTTTTTCCTAATGTTTCCCAAAAAATTGTCACCTGTGCAAATATATATTTTGTTTTTGTTTTTTTTTTTTTTTTCCCCTCTAAGCCCAGATCTCCTTTCAACCACAGAAGATTCTGATGACTTTATAGGGTGCAGGCAAAACCTGATATACAGTTTGAGTCTCTTACACCACCTGTCCCTTTCCTTCTGTTTTAGTGTCACTGCTGATGTGCTGATACTTGAAGGTAACCTGCATTGCTCTCGAGTCCAGCTTCAAACAAAAAACTTGGTTTGTCAACACACGAAAAACCCCAAATACAGTGAAATTCTCTTACCTTTCTAGGATTCCTTTCTAGGTATAATTAAAATGCCTTAAGAATATTCAGTTCAACTTTCACTTGAAGAAACTGCTTGTATGCTTCGCTTTTCAGGAGTGCTCAGCCTAATGTGTAGATTTTCCTTAGAACCCAATTCCATCTCAATTCATGTGTTACGGGTACTTTATTTCACCAAGTCAGTAGAAGCATTTTAATCCTCTGACACTGTTCTACAAGGCAAGGTGTTTCAAGAAAATTTTACTTGTTACACTGTTATAGCAGAAAAAAAAATCAAACCCACAACGCAACCCACACTGGATCCATTATAAGCTTTTATTAGCTTGACCTATTTAGTAGTTTTTCTTTCTTTTGTGACAATTTCTGTAATAGAGATTAGAAGAACTGTCAGTTTATCACTGCGAAAATGATAAAGCAATTACACAGCCCTTTAAGGCATTGTATTTTGAAGTTTTATGTTTAATGCAAGACTTTCTTCTTAAAAAGTGGGAAGGATTTTCAGAAGTATTTTGATAATGGTCTGAGGTTTTTCTGTGGAACTTTTTTCTTGCATTTACTATTTTTTGTCACAGGATGGCAGCATGAGTAAGACCCTAAGAAGGTATAGTGCTGAGTCCTTTTTGACATGTTTTAAAGATTTGTAGGGGTTAGCTTTGTTGCTTTTCAAGGGGAGAGGTCACATAGAAGTTTGCATCCTAAAGACTGTGAATATTGAAGTTTCCAATGCTCATACATCATCATATAATCTGAATAGTAAGTTTTGAAGGGATAAAGTGGATAAACTTTTCATTTGAAAGACGAAGTTTCCATTCAGATCAGGCTTTTAAAATACTATTAAATTAATTTTTATATATTGGCCTCTTATTTTCCAGATTAGAATCCAGGGCTCATTTTCAGAATACTTATGATTTGGAAATCATTTTTTTCTTTTTTTCTTTTTTCTTTTTCTTTTTTTGTATTTATTACTAGATCACAAACTTTTGGCTTATGAGTGTATTTCATAAAACATACAATTGAACCAAATTCCTGGATCCCTAAATTCTTGAGAAACTTAGCTGTTCTTAGAGCTTTGTAGACCAAACTAATTTTTCAAATGAGTTACTTGATCATTGGTTTAACCAGGTCCTGGGGAAGAGCTCTCACAAAATCGCTAGTTTGTGTAGGACAGTTATTACTGCAAGACATCCTCATGTCAGGTGCAGTGATTGTATCTCAAAAGTGTGCTGTATTTCTAAACATACCTATGAGCCTGTAAATCTTCTCATTTGAAAAAGCACCTGTTTTTCAGATTAAGCGATTCTTGAATATGTACATATATGTTCTGAGCGGTACAAAATTGTGGATTGACTTTTGCCACCCATTGCATTATTGGTTTAAAAAGCTAGGATAAGAATGGAGGGAAGCTGCCTTCTCTTCATGACCTAATACTTCTAGATTTTACTTCTGTTACTTAAATCTAAACTCTCTCTCGCCTTATTTCTTCTGAATTATATTCTCTGCTGGCTTTGTGTCCTGCTTGACAGTTGTGTTTGGAGCTTTATAACTGAAGATTCAGACTCCTAAAACTTGTTCCAACTTTGAGAGATATGAAGAAAAATGTTTTCTTCCTGAAAGTTCTCTACACTGTGGTCTGAATTCTTGTCCCTGTTTCTATCAGTTAATTCACTACAAAGATCCCAGGATGCATCTATGGCAGTGCTATGTCTTACGGAGATTCATGGCTTGTGTACAGAGAGTCGTCTGGGTTCATCTGTGCCAAAGGAAGCAATTTCAGCCTGAAATAAAAATAGCATTTGCCATTGTAGTTATACAACTTCCAGAATAGCTGTGGTCATTACCGGTTAAGCAAGTGAGCATTTTCAATCTTATGTCCACAAATAGGAAAAAGAGATTTGTCATCTTGTGCAATCTCTTTTCCCTTCTAATGATGTTTTTAATCAGAGATGAATGAAGCAAACCACCCTCTTTTTTTCTAAGAAGATTGGAGGCATCTTAAAAAAAAACCAAACCAAACAAACAAAAAAACCCAACCCAACACCTTCCCTCCCTCCCCCCAAAGCAACAAACAACTTTTTTTCTCTTATTCCATTCTGCTTTGGGCTGCAGGCAAAAACTGTTATAACTTGGGAATGGGGTTCCTGTAAGAGAAAAAACCCCAAACAATTATGCAGAATTTTGGTGCATGACATGAAGAACCAACTCTGTATAGTTCCTATTATTTAGTTATTTATGCAAAATAACTGTTTTCCCAGATAGCTATTAGCAGTAAAAGCAGAATGGTGCAATGCAATGGATGGAGATCTATTTATTTTCTATTTCATAGGAACAAGAATTATTATTATAGGGCATTATCAATAGAGGGGGGGAGTTGGTGAGGGGATGATAGACTTCCCATGAGTTTTGGGTGATACATGTGCTAATGTATCACTTAGTGTGATTCTGACTAGGTAATCTCTCTTTCCTTGCAGACAATTTTCATATCAGATCTTCATTTGTCCCTACAGATAATTCTGCTATAAACCACTTTCGGTTGTCATATCCTCTCACATAAAGCTGCATCAGCCACAAAGCTAACAATGTCTTTGATCAGTTCTGTGGTGTTATTAGTCACTTTCCTTTTGGGAATTGCTGGGCCCTTTTGAAGGCATCAAAGAATTCTACAATAATCTCCAATCCTGCATCAAACCAAGACACCCCTTCAACTGAAGAGGGCTCTGCATTATTCCTCCAGATGCCATTGGTGCTAGTTCTGCATCTACTGGAGAGTTCATCAAACAGCAGTATAGTGCTTTTCTGCTGCCTCTAGGGATCTAAGCAAACTTGCTCTGTAGTGCTCCCAGCTGCCAGTAATTTTTAGAGGCTTTAACTATATTGCACACTATGCAGATTTACATTTACAAACTCTATTACTTTGTCCGTTTTATTCTGTGAGTGGTTCGTGTCCTTCCTATTCATTTTCTATGTATCGAGTGTTATTTCAGCTCTAATTTGTTTGACATTCTCGCTCGTAGTATATTTGTATTCACAGAAAAACATGTGAACAATTTCATCTATTGATGCCGTACAATGTGCCTATTAGATATACAAGGAGCAGTTGAATATATCCCCCAACCATTGTTAGGCCTCTTCAAATGATAATGTGGCCACGTTCCTCTGTGAGGCTGATGCAGCATAAGAATGAGTCTGCAATCTTCAAGGACCTGTATGTTGTGCTAGCAGTGACCAGAAATTGAAAGTAATTACTTCCATTACTTATGCAGTGAATAGCAGAGAATATGTGTGGTTTCATTATGTTCATTAGTTTTACTTGTAGATCGTAGCCATTAGCAAATCATACCATTGCAGTTCAACAGACTCTGTTGGAGAGCTCATCCCTTTCCCTGTGATGGTATCATAAGCAGAAATAGAGCAAAAAGTATTTGGTCATTTTTCCAGACATTTCCATGTGAAGAAGTGTGGAATCAACCGGAGAGTGAATTTTAAAAACTCTAATTATTCTCTATTGCTCTTCACTAAAAATGACTTTGTACAGTACACCTTATTATGCAGTGATAAAAATACATATACAAATCTTCTTATTGGCCGCTTTTTTTACAGATCTATTTCTGCATATTTTGAAGAAGTACAAGCATAAGGAGATTTGCTTTCAGTATCCCAGGAAGGAGAAATTATGCTTATTTTGTCCTTTTTGGTTAAATGTTCTAACAGTAGTAAGTGATATTACATAAAGGGATCTCAGTGTAGTATGACTAGAGAGCTGCAAAGTCCATGTTCTGAGATCCCCTTGAAGGAAGGAATTAAGAATGACAACTTGTTAACATTTCTTTCCTGAGCAGAATTTTAGGCAAGTCTGTGTCTTTTACAGAAGCAACTCCATGAAACAGCGAGCATGTGGGAGTTCTCGGCAGGATCACAGTGTGCTGCTACCAGTAATCTCACTAAAAAATAGTAATGAAACAAGAAGGAAAACAAGTATCTGTTAGTAATGTATAAGCTAGTGAATGAGCTACTTGATATAAATAGTTCAAATACATCACAGCTACGAAATGGAACAAGATCGTCTTAAGTGGAATGTCAGTTGGACATCATCTTTAGGCTTGTGTAGCTTCTCACTCTTCAGAGAGAACTGGGGAAATTTCTGATGCAGATTTCTTGAGATGTTTGCCTTGGTGTGATTTTGGATCAGTGAATTCAATTCAGTTATTGTACAGACTCCTGAAGGCACTTACAATTTAAATTTACAAGATAAAAAATGCTAATAGATTAAATAGAGAAGATAAACTTAGGGGTGCCTGATTATTGAACTTGGTCATGCTATTTTGGTGACCAAAAAAAATAATATTCAGATTGGTATTGCAAAACTATATGTTTGACATCAGCTGACAACTGTAAAACTCAGTGCTTGAGTTGGTTAGTTCTTTTCCTTAAAGTGGGATATTGAGCTGTAAAGTGGAATGTGAGGGAGAGCAATAGAACTGACAGCAATTGTCTTTTCAACAAAACGCAACCAAACATTGTCTTCAACAGTCTGCTCCAGGCAGCTTCCATCCACAAGTATTTTGACTAGGATATGTAATTATAAAATTCTACATGATTCCAAAGAAAATTATTGACTTTGAACTTGAGTGCAGTGGTTTTGTTTCAAATAATGGAGAAGATGCTCTGTAGTCAGTGGTTTCTGAGTCATATACTGTTGCTAGTTGGCACATATAGAGAACAAGACTTAAATTCCAAGTTAGCAATTAATATTCTAACTTTGGCACAACTACCAGGTTTGTCTGTGCTTTGGCCGATAGTTATTTGCAATAGCTCTGCTGTCTTCCAGGGTTGTGTTGGTTTTTGCATTATGATGAAAGGTATCTTGAACATTCTTCCTGAAATGTATGAAAAAATTGATATTAGTAAGTATTCATATCTGGCTACAAATTGGAAAATGGGATCATCTGTTCAAAGAGAATTATTAGTGAAAAAGGTGTGAAAAACAGTAGCAAAACAGGTTTAAATGACAACTCCAAAATTTCTTTTCAAAATATTGTTTTGAAACATGTAGTAGAAATTTAAATCTTTGGTACGAAATAATCTGAAAAATATGAATGCTCCTTCTAATACTTATATTCCTAAATGGAGTTTTGTATTTAATATCTATGATGATATTTTTTGGTGACTGGCTTTTTGTTTGGCTAAGATTATCTCTTTATTTTACCAGACTTCTTTTTCTGTAATCTCATGAGGGAGAAAAACAACTTTCATAAACTTTGAAATATAGAATTTGAATAGTCTTCATTTAAATTGAAAGAATATTTTAAAATTCTAGTTCTGTACATTCTGGGGTAGTTGAAAGCAAATCAAGTGTTTAAGCTTACTGGAGTTTATTGCTGAACATTAAAAGAAAGATTAACATTCTGCAGATTTTAGTTACATTATTTTCTCTGTAGCTTGCATACAGCTTTGTTTAATATTTCACAGTCAAACACAACATTTGGTGATTTTTGTTGTGTATGACTTGATGTAGGAGAATGCTTACAGCGGGTGAAAAAGAATGTTTCACTTTTTTGTTTCAATATAAGAACTGCTGTAAAGGCGGGCTATAAGGTGGGTGTAAGGTACAGTAGGGTAGATTACATGACGTGAGATATTTTGTACGAGTTCTAATGCCTGCTGTTCCGTCTACGCCAGCAACCAGAAACAGTAATGAATGCTATTCAAACTATTAATGCCATTCTAAAAGAAAATGGAGAAACAGCCTTTTAAAGCATTTATGGACTTCATCCAAGGATACTGATGTCAGTAAAAATCACATGACTTCACTGAATTTTGCATCAGATGCTTAAATTTTCTGTCAAAATCTGCTTGATCAAAGTGTTATTTGAATTACTGAAATAACATGCTAGAGTAGTCATTAAAAAAAAAAAGGTAAAGTAGGTCCTTTTTTGTGCTGTTTATGGTGTCTCACTGAATTGCCATCTCTGGATGGATATAGTCCACAGCTGTTGATTACTAGATAAATGATCTAAAGTGCAGAAGCAAATGAAAGTTCTGTGTGTTTATGTAGTCTTTACTGACTATCTTTTTATTCCAAAGGGCAAACCAAAGGTTAAAAAGTCACTTCTTGGTACCTATGTGTCTGTGTGTCTCAAGGACCATTGGCAGGTTTCTTTTATCTTGTTCATTCACCCATAATTCCTGTGAAGGATTACAGCACTAAGTTGTTATACTGTACACTCAATACCATTAATCATAAGTGAGTAATTTAACTTATTGTAGGTTATTAGCTGTTCACCTTGAAAAGCTGTGAATAAAAATGAAAAATCTCCTGACGTCTTGCATTGCGTATTGAAAATATATAATTTATATATTACTAAATTCTGTGATTGTCATTAACAACAGGAAGGAGACAATGCTAGTCAAAGTATTGTTTTAGATGAGCTGTATCTGACGTAACTCAAGTAAATCATAAAATCATACCCTTAGGTATCTTGAAGGAGTATCTTCCCCAGTTTGGTGTGTTTTGTTTTTTTTTCATTACCAGATGCACCAAGATGCTCTAGGGTTTGTTTAGCAAGTGAACATCCCCCTGTGTCCGCCGTTCCCTTTGGCTTCTCATAGTACTCTGTGCTGGTTTTGGGAAACTAAAATGCTTACTGAATTCATGAGGTTGCTAGGAAAAAAGTTCTTGACTTTTACGTGTATTGCTATGCTGTGGGTACAGGAAGAATTTAGTATCATCGTTATCAACCTTCAAAATTTTATGTGGAAAGAACAAATTAAGATTATGTACACCTGATATGCCTATGGATCCAAAGCATGAAGAGGGCAGTCTGATAAACTTATTAATTTGTTAGTATGGCTGATAATTAAAAAAGGAACTCTTCCAAAAAAAGAAAGGTCCATCTTTAAAAATGGTATTTTACAGTTAAATATTTTCAAACTATGTTATTTGAGGTTTTTATTTAGGTCTGTAAATTGCTTTTTTAAACAGGATTTAGATTTTGAGTTATAATTCTTTTGATTCTAAAAGAAAATATTGAATTAACAGGTCTTGCTTTTTTTCTTTTTGCAGTTTAATTTTTGTAAAACAATACCTTTCATATAATTTAAATTCATGAGTTCTGATAATCATGATTGTACATGTCTTTCAGTTGTAGGGTATGATGTTTTATTGTACTCGAACAACTGCATAATAGAACAGTTACTCTGTGTTTACAGTCAATTTTTTTTAATATGTGAGAGACAAGTAATGTTTTGCTTTGAAAGGCAGGGGGTATTTGTTTTAGTTTTTGTTTTCTTTTTTGGAGGAGGAAGAAAGATGATACATACAAAAGAGGTATAGCCTTGTGCTTCTCCCCCCCCTCCCCAACCCCCCTGCCCCTTCCTCTCTCCTGATGGGCATGCACTTTCTTGACTACTTCTTGTCATGTAGTGTTCTCTCTTGATACAGAAAACCAGCAAATCTCTTGGTTGGTGTTATGGCAATGACTGCAGTTAGTGGATACCAGCTTCAGCTAGAAGGATTTTGTAAAAGTTATTTATTTTGAGTTATTAAATTTTTTTGTTATCTGCCTTGTGGATATGGGCACATTAATGTTTGTAAAGTACTTTCTGAAAATTGAGGGAAGGTGTTTGAAAAGTATAAAGCACAGCCATTCTCTGCCATAGTCTTAGGGATTAAATTTAAAAGCATTCCGTTAGGATCAATTCTGAGGAAGTAGAAAAGGCTTTCAGCTCATTTCACATGGTTCCAAATTTGGAAGAGGCTTGCAAAATCAATTGTATTTGCAAAGCTAGACTTAGCCATATTTGTTTGCTGTCTTTTTTACTAGGCCATAAAGTTTTCTTTCAATATAGATAGTTGACATACTGTTTCATATTTTGGAGTGTACAAAAGGATCTGTTATCACTAATAACTAAACTGAAATTTCTCACAAAATGTCATTCTCCTTGAAAAGCCATTGTGTCTAATGGATACTATTCAATTTCTGTAAAGTGTTTTTTTTTGTTTTTTTTTTTATGTTTCTGAATACATTCTCATCTTTCCCC
>JAOXJM010000003.1:767630-790290 GCA_026413425.1 Tringa solitaria
GGGAATTGGTAGAAGGTGGAAAAGTTTGGTTAGGGAATTTTAGGGGTAATACTGTTCTGCCATCAGATACTTAGACTCAGTCTTACCAAATTAAGAAGAATTGGACAACTTTCTTATCACGTAGACTATTTTTGAAAGCTGTTACTGTTTCTTCTTCTTTTTTTTTTTTTTCCTAGTTGATTAACTTTCTCTTCCCCCTTTCTCTTTCTTGGATTTGCAAGAAAAAAAATGTTTGAAAATGTTTTGGTATCTTTTTCCTGACAAGTATTTTTGGAAGTGTTTAATTTTACCCTCTTTATAAAACATGAGAACTGATGTTTTTTCTGGAAAGTGTTTTTCTTTTCTTCTGTAAAAGGAGAATATACAATTCATGTTCAGATCTAAGCTATATATTTATTTCAAGAAAGCATTTCTAAGTAATGTTAATGTATGCATCTTATTCAGTTAAAGGGCTAGTAGGTTAAATGCTTTGCACTTAAATCTGCGAGGAAAAATGGGAAAGAACAGCTTTAAATTAATTCAATTTTAAGATAAATTTATACATGAGTTTAAAGTCTGGGGTTTTTTACCCTTTAAACTGACCAGTTAAATGAAGGAACTACAGTACGCTTTCATGTGTAACAGTCTAACTCCTGTATAGACGCTTGTTCAGACGGTTGTGTTCTCTGGGTCAAGAAGAGCTAGTTGAATACGTGCTGAGCAATGATTTATGTTTCTCCTCTAACCATTTACCAAAACAATAAGAGGAAATAATCATTTGTCCATGCATATTCACATCACTTGACCTATTCAAATTTTTTCATTCCCTGTGATCTTTTCATAAATGCAGGAACTTAGCTGACTTGAATTTCAGGTGTGATTAAAAATAATAGTTATAATATACAATAGAGAATAAAATACCTGCTAGACTATAGAAAGCATTTAATATCCATCCTGAAAAAGCAAATTCAGCCACCTAGGGTTAAAAGTTGGTGCCTGTGAGCTGGTAATTAGCGTTAATATAAAAACGAATACACTGTAATGGATAGTACACTGGATTTCAGTTTCAAAGGGTGTGATGACCTATTTATCATCATTTATACTATTTGCTTAGGTATGAAAGTATAAAGGTTTTGTGCCAGTCATTAGTTTTTACAGCACTCTATTTAAGCCCATTTTTTTGAGCCTGATTACAGAGGAAAGAAGTGGAGCAATGCTTTAGAGGACACTAGTTATCTTTTTCCTAACTAGTCAGTCATTCTTTTCATGCAATTTATTAAGTTCTTTTTTCAAAGGATGTGTCACTGGTGGGGGAGGGGGAATAGTGAAGTAGATGTTAACTTTATAAATTTTCAGTGATGACATTTGAAGTAGTGTATTAAGATATTGCTATAGTATGAAAAATGCTGTAAAATACCATTGCCCTAAGTTTCTCCGAATTTCATGTCTGATGTGCTTAATTTGCTGTGAAAAATAAAAACAAAGTGGGGTGGGGATGTTTACTTTTCTCAGTTCGTGGTCTTTCTGTCTCTTTTGGAAATTACATCAATCAAATAAGATGATTTTGCACATCCTGATCAGTAAAAGTCACTATGGTTATGACTTCATCAATAGTTTCATAAAATCTATGAATCAAAATGATTTCTAGATCTTCACTCTGCATTTAGCTGCAGGAAAAAGCAAAAAAAAAAAAATCTGTTGTCATTTAAATATCCTGATCATAGGTCAGTTTTGTATTTTAAGGAAATTAATTGTATTTCACCTTTTACTTATTAGAATTTTTGTCAGGAAAATTATTTTAGATAGTGTCCCTATTTATTCTGTTTGTTTCAATCCTGTGAAGAAAAGGTATATGTAACTTCTTTTTTTGAAATTTTCTTAATCCTTTTTCCCCTTTAAGTTCTGTGAAATAGAATTAAATATGGCCCCTCTGTTTTCTCCTAATCCAGTGACAGCCTGCAGTTTTCTGATAAACAATTAGCGTAATGATTTATCTAGAGGGAAAAATAAAATGTTTAGAAGGTACCTTATCTGGCAAATTATTGTAAAACTAAATGGTGGAGTAATGGACCCAGGGGGCATGGTGATTCCAAACAGCACCAAGTAATAATTACAGTAAGGTTTGTAAACTAAACAACCATCAATATTTACAGGTTCAGATAAATGGTGATTTATCAAGCATGGTTAATTTGTGCTTTAGCAGAAGCCCAGTTGCAAAGACAAAAAGTAGTTGTATGCGCTGTTTTTTTGAAATAGGACAAATGAGGTTTTTGTTGCTGAAAATAACAGAAGTGTCTGCAAGAGATGTGATATGTTCGGTTTCTTGGGTTTCTGTTAAAAACAAAACAAAAACCACCACACACTAGAAAATAAAACATAAAACAAAAGCCAACCAATCAACCACGAAAACACCACCGAAACCCAGGACCTGCATGTGGTGAGATACTGAGGTTCACTTACTGAGATGCTGATTACTCTCAACTTTGATTTACTGAAAAAGATGTTGAAGGCACCCAAAATGACGTGTGTTTGGAAACATTCATACTAATGTACCAATGAAAAGTATTTTTAATGGAAAAAAAAATCATCATAGCTTAGTGATATTCTGTTAACTCGGTATTATTACTTATGCTTAATGCAAAGGGTTAACTTCTCTCTATCCCCCAAGAGTACATCAATAATGCATTCCTTACTGGTAATTTTATCATTGGTAGCAGTTTACCGTGCTTTAATGGAAGTGTTGATAAGGGTATGTCTGGAGACGATAACAGCCTTTTTCCTTTTCTGGTCCCGTGGCCATAATCACAGATGTGTTTGTTTACTCCCATTGCTCAAGGAGTCTCAGCTGAATTAAGGAGATGGCTGTGATGTGCTCCTGCAGCTGAGGAGCGGGCCTCACCCGCATCCCGAATATAGCTGCAATTTAATGAACTCCCATATTCCCTATGTCATGGTGACTGTAGGAAATACGCCCCAGATCCCAGGAAAAAATGGCTTTAGAAGCATCCTGTTGTAACAGTGTTGGACCAGAAACTATTAGGAGATGAATGGGGCTAAGTATTTAAGTTTCAAAAAATAAACTTTTTCGAGGGTGTTTTACCTATAGAGCAGCACAAAGCCAGTGTTATAAGAGAAGCTACATTAGTTCACTATGCATTTAATTCTTCATAATGTTGTGATCTCCACTGTTGGTAGGAGACTGGCTCAGGCAGATATCCTACAGTGTCACCAAAATGCTAAGTATCTTTTTTGCTGCCTCCAAGCATGGGTTGCCACTGGCTTCTATAAAGGAAGAATGGCAAGGGCTGCTGGAGGAGCAGGTAGCAGCAGCTCTTTGTTTCCCTAGTGCTCCATTCATCATTTCCAAAGAAACGAATGAGCTTCCTACTTCATTTAAAGTCCATGCGGCTAAATTCCTTCTTTGGCGAATGGGATTTTTCCTTGGGAAACAAATGTCCTGCTTCTGCCTTTGTTGTATTCAGTAGAAAAGGTATTTAAGCAGGAGATGAGTTTAGACACCTAATTCTGCTTCTGAATACTAGCTAGACACTCGCTTTTCATTGTTGCAGGAAAAAAATTGATCTGATTTTTTTTTTGTTTGTTTGTTTATTACTTTGAGTCCCCAATGCCTTAACTTTTAAACAAGTGCTACTGGTTAATTGCCACTGTTTAACTCTGACAAGTACTGAATTTTCCAGATCCATCTGATATCAATGTAGTAGTATTCCTGCAAAAGTTAGTATCTGGCATCAGGTAGCATAACCTCAGCCTTTCTGTGAAAGTCATCTTCACTGTGTTTTAGGCAGGTGACCAAAGCTCTTAATGACTGTAAAAGTTGCTTGCATGGAGTGCTAGATTAAACTGAGATTGCTAAATGTTTATTGCCCCCCTGCCCTTAGCTTTCCTTGGAAATTGCAGCCCCAGCAAGATGGTAGAGAAGTGGAGTAACATGTAATATCTTTTGTGCAACTTGATGATTTACATCCTATATTAAAATCTTGAGCTCTAAATTGTGACGTTGAATTTAAGTGTCTTATTCAGCATTCCTCTAGTGTAACTGAGTGGACAGCTGGAAGCAAGAATCTCTTCAATTCTCTCTCTTCTTTAAAGTTTTGTTTGCAGTGCCAATCTACATGAATGTTGTGTTTGGATGATAGTATGGAGGCACCATCTGTTTAAAGTTGTTCTCTTGCAGAAACCTGGGAAGTCAGCAGAAGTTAGGGTAGTCTGGCTTTAACTATACTAAGTCAGTATTTCATGATTGTCATCTTTTAGCTGCTTTCAGTGTATTTTGTAGGGTAACAAAGCTCGCCTTCGGCTATTTTTAAGGGATGAACTGATTTTAGCTATATAAGAATATAAAGTGTATGGTGATGAAATAAATGTATATATCTTGATTAACTAAATTTAATGTGTCTAGAGTTCTAGTGTAAGCAAATCTTTAGACATACTCTGAATTATTCCTGCCTTAAATGAGAGGAAAATTTGGACTGCTATGTATTAAATTCTGTTCCATAAACAGTCATGGAAATGCACAATTTTCTGAACTGTCCCATTGGCCTCAGCAGAATTGTTTAAAGGGTTAGTGACTAAACCGATTAAGAGCTGACCAATGTAACTGTAAGGCTACAGTCATCACAAAGCTCTGTGTTTGGTCCCAGAAAAGCTAGTGGCAGGCGTTGCCAGCTCTTATAAAAGCACCTGTATTCCATGAGTCCTAAAAAATTTCAATATAAAACAAGTTCTGAAATAACCTGAGGCCCAAAATCTAAGATCTCTGAAAAAAATAATCATAAAAAGCCACATCGAATGCTCTGTAGTTCAATATAGATGAGAATATGTCATGCAGGCACTATCAGGAGGAATAGCAACATAAAATAACAATAGACAAGATCTTTCCTACTATGTCTTGAGTTGATTTCAACAAAATGAATCCACTGCAGAATTGCCTTTAGACTTTAATAATTGTGTGTTGCATTTCCTAAGTAAATATGGAAATACAAAAACTATAAAAAGAAGAACCAGTATATAAACTGGATCTTGTTAAAAAGATCCACCTCAGACTTTCTAGCTTTCTCCAGGGTGCTCAGCTTTTAGTAAGTGATCAGTGGCCGCTGTGTGAAATTTGCTCCACCTGAAGTTACAGTATAATGCCAGACAGAACCCAGTCCCCATGCCTGTGCCAGTAGGTAGTCCTGTATCTTTAACATTAGACGACTCTTTGATGTATGAATGTGGAACAGTTTGAAACCTGCAGAAAAAAGCTGCTGGTGATAACACATTAACTGCATGGAGGCTTGTAAGACAGTAGGATGGATGATATATGCTATAAAGTCCATGTGAAATGTATGTTTAAACTGGTACACAACTCTCTTTAATTTTTTTTTAAACTTAATTTTTAGCGTTTTTTTTTCTAAAATGTTATCAGTTTAATGGAATGGCAACATTTGAAGGATTTTTAAATTGTGCTTGGTATTTTTAGCAATGTGCAGTGTTTCTCTTAATCCATTTTAATACGATTTGCAATCCTTTTTTTTTTTTGATCAGAAGCTTCAAGCCTTTCTGAATCTTCACTAAAGCTACAGTTGTAGTAAAGCCAAAAAGGGTTGTATGAATTTGGCTCATATTTTTGGATGCAATTTATGTACATTCCTACCAAGGGAAATATCCCAATACAATGTTTCTAGTATTGAAATTCTAAGTATTGAAAGTATAAAACTGATAGTATTGGAAGTATTTTAAGATACCAAAAGTATCAGATTTAAAAGCTTCCTATTACAATTATGATGAGAAATCAGATAATTAATCCATGGAAAGTTTAGAGATCATAAAATTGTGTGAAACTTCCCACCTCTTGACCACGTAAATTCTGCTCGCTCTTTTATTTCAGGCAAATCTTAAAAATTACTTTAAGACTACAAAATTACTTCTAGGTTCCTTCTGTATAATAAACCTGAGACATAGTACAAAGCATGGAAGTAATGCTAGTTGATACAGAGTGCAATGGGCAGGAAAAATAATCTATCAAATGCTCTGCTTTCTGAATAGAGAGAAGGAAAAAATCCTTCTTGAATCTTGGCTCAGTCCTCTGCAGATGGTTGGTGAGAAAATGAGCTTTGCATCCTTCTAAAGAACTTGAAGATCCCAGTTAATGTATAAAAGAGTCAGGCCTGGGGTGGTGCAAATGCCTTGAAAATGTGCAGTTTTCAAGTCTAAGTGTCAATATCCTATCAAATGGTATCAGCAACATCTTGCCTATTTCAAGTTGGTGTAGTTACACTGTGTAGGTCTCACTGAGATAATTTAGGTTAATGGTAAGGAGTAGTTGGAGTTGGAAGCGCATGATCCCTGGGCTCCAGAGTTATACTGTGGGTAGAGAGCTTCACTGGCTAGTGTTTTTGGGGAGATTGTTTGCGATTTTGGCATGGTGGAGGAGGAGATGAGATGGCTGGTGCTTGGAGAAAGTATCAAGGAGTGGTCAGCAAGGACGATTTCTGTTGGTTGACTCTTTCTGTGTTCAAAGAAAGGATTTTGCATCTTTTTTGCACTCACAAGGACGATTTTATTTAAGATACCTGACTTGACCTGATTTTCCCATGTGGCAAAAAAAATAAGCATTCTTTTCCTGAAATGTTGGGGCAGTGTCTTTTGCCCTTTATCCACATAGGACACCCTTGGGCTACATAGTAAGTGCTGCAGAGCTTTGCATGGGGGATGCTGATGTTATATTTAGAATCTTGAATAATGTTCTTTTTTTATTCTTATTTCTTCTCATCTTCTTTAACAATTTTACCCTGGTCTATATGAAATAAATACAAAGTGCACCTCAACCAAGCTTGCATAATTAGCTGATTAAAATCTTATGGTTTTGTTTTGGAGTCTATCAAAGTTGGTCATTGATAATTTCAGAACAGCAAAAGCAAAGAATTTTATTATAACTATCTGATTCCTCTGAAATTCCCTAACTAGCAGAGACAGAGGCTTTGAAACAACAGCAGTGCAAGAAAAGGATATAGTAATTGCAGTGGTGGGGGGGCTTTTTTTTAAAAACTATTTTCTGCTATTATTATCTGCATATCCTTGGGCCCAAAAAGCACTGAGATGAATGTCATTAAAGACAGTGTATTCCCAGCTGTGCCAAGCACAATATTCTAGAAATTCTGCCTGTTCATTTGGAAAAGTGTTTCAACTGGTATTGGATCTATTTACAGAAAGGATGAACCAGAGGGTGAGTAGGGAAAATACTTTGGGGAAAAAAAAAGATTGTAAACTGAGACAAAAACATATTTTCCCAAGAATTTTGTAATAAATTCATGGTTATTGCAATTATTACAGGTTATGACAATGATTCAGACAGAAAAAGTGTTAATGTCTAATCTGAAGTGGAGCTCACCTCATTTGTCTATTTTAAGGGAAAAGTAAATAAGTTGTTGAGAGAGGTTTTTTGGAATCTGACATCTGCTTAGCATATTCTTGTATTGCGCGTGACTGCAATAACTTAGAAATTCACCGTAGCCTCTGTCATATTCTCTAATGAGCTCTCATCACAAGAATACTGTGTAGGGTAGATACTTAGTTTAATCTGCAAATTCTATGGTTGCCAGGATTCTTGTAAAAATGAATTTTACTGTGTATTTAGATAATTTCAGTCACAGTATATTGTGAGGGCGCTTTAAAGTGTCCTTCTAACTGACTGTAGGAGAGACTACAAACACGTGACCTCATTAAGAATGTGTTAGTTGAGAACAGACTGTGAGAGAAGAACCTGGCATCGTATTGTCTCAATAGACTTATCTTTTTGCAAAGGAAGGAGTTCTAGATTATCACGGTACTCAAATTTCTAGTTTTTACATTTATAATGTATATCAATTACTTCTTAATGTGCAGTGTATCCACTCTGTAGAATTCTATAATCAAATGATTTAATTTACCGTCCTCTTTAAAAATCATAAGTTGAATAATTGCAGAATATAAACCAGTGTTGAATTGGATAAAATTGGTTTAAAAGGTCTATCTCAATTTCATACTGCCAGTGATTACTGAAAAGTGTTTAAGAACATAGAAAGGTAAATGCTGAGAAATCCCAAATTCTGAAACAATAGAATTGCAGTCAACGAACTGCCCACCCCCATCCCAGAGCCAGAATAAACCTGCATAAATGGGATTGTGTGTGATTCTATTGGGAAGACAATTAATCCCTTGAGAGAGAGAGATCTATTAGTATGCAAATGAAGTTCATGACATGGTCAGCATATTTTAAAGGGTTGAGTGTCACTAGCAGGCATTTCCACTGGAACAAAGCGATTTTCAAGAATTTGCAGGAAAATGAAGTTCTGAGAAAAGGAGTTTTAAGTAGAAGAGCCTGTTTGCTGCCTCTTTCAGACCGTAAGCAGTAGTGACGTAAGCATTAATGCAGTCTGTCTTCCCGGCGTGAGTGCTGTCAGACTGATAGAATTTTGACATTTTGGCACCGAGGCATTGAATCTTAAACTTTTTCTCCACCTGCCATTTCTCTGTCCTGCACAGCCAGAGAACCATTTAGTACAAGGCGCAGACCATGGACTTTTTTTAAGGGCTGGTGCATTTCTATTTAGCTGTGGGAAGGGAGTGTACCAACACATCTGGGTGGAGATGGTTAAGGTCTGTGCAGTTGGAAGGAGTGGTGGTGCAGGCAGACAGGGCAGGCAGCTGCAGAGGGTTTCAACAGGCATTGGCACTGCCTCAACCCTCTGCTCTCTTCTCTCCTCCTTGTGCTTTCTTCTGTCCTGGACACTTCTAGCTCCATCTAGATGATATCTGCCCCAGACACACCTCTAAAGAATCTTTGACCCCTTAACTTGCAATAGCACTGACATTCCCAAGTCAGTCAAATGTGCTCCAAAATCACCGAGATGTTCTTAATACTTTTATCACGATTGTTGTGGTAGGACTCTGACGTGTATTCTATGGCTTAATTTTCCCCTTATGAATTTCACTAAAGGATTTGCAAACTAGAAAAGCATGATCTCCTCTCAACAATGTCTCTGGTTAAGCTGGAGACCATCAGCTCTTTGCTGAGACCATCTCACACCTCCGTTCAGCCACTCGCTTACCCCATGGCCAATTAAAAAGGAGCAATCTCCCTTCATCTCCCCTGTTTCTCTTCCAGCTGTTAGCAGGTTACACCAGGATCAGTGGTTCTTCTTGTAAATGAACAATGCATGCAGCCTACAAGCAGCCTACTCAAAGCACCACTGCCTGTCACAGCAGTAAACGTTGGCCCTTGATGAGGAATGATGCTGATGTGCATCACTGGGTGGAGAGTGTTGGTCAGATCAGCTGGAATTGAGAGGCAAACTTGGAGTGTACAAGGGGAGTGCTGAACTGCAAATCTCTTGTCCTCTGCAAACTATTAGAGGAAGCACTGAAAATTATTTTAATCTTGTACTACTGATAAAGAGTCTGGCCAGATTCTGTCTTTCCAGACAGAATGGGTAGACTGGGACTTCAATTGATAAACACGCACAGGGACTCTAAGGATGGAAGAAAATTGTCTGAGTTGTCTATGCTCATTTAAAAGGTTTTGACCTACTTTAAATATCTGTATGAAAGCAAACACGCAATTGTGGGATAAATTATATTTTGTTTCCTTAGTAAACTTGTTTTGTATTTATGGCTCAAAAACACTTCCTGAAAAGCAAGGGAAAACCACTGTATACAATTGAAGAGGTATAAAAGACAGTATTTTTGTACAGAAAAATCCCAGAGCATCCAGTAAGCATGGTAAAGTGGGGACCGATAGAGTATGAAGAATTTTAAATTCAGAAATTAAAGAAAATAACCATTTCATGGTGTGGTACAGAAATTGTTTTGTCCATAATAAAACACTTTTGTTTTCTGTAGCACTGGAAGAAAGTACCTTTTACTTTCTTTGCATAAAATGTCAAGAGACTGGGAATGAACTGTTTAGTTAGTGCAAATTAGCATGGGAAAATAGTTTTTCAACCTAATTTTATGGTTATAGTAATTAGGCTAATATTTTTGTGATAGACTGCAGCCTATGTTGAAGGCTAAGGTCTCAAGAGGAAAAAATACGAATCCTTAAAATGTCTCTTCAGTTTCTGAACAGCAGCAAAACTGACTTTTTACTGTGCTAAGTAACTATTAGGTATCCAGAAGTACTTGATCTGGTATGATGGTCTGTGAATTTGTGTAAAATGTAATGAGTATTGGGCTAATTTTTACCGGTGGCTTACAAAAAGCTGTGCTTTCACTTAATGTACTGAATGTACTTATTTTCTAGGTAAGATTTGAGGATTTGAAAAGAGATGTTAAAAGTTGGAGAGTGTCTTTGATTTTTATGAAAAGCATTTCAATTTTTAAAACAGTGTATGATGAATATAAAAGGTTTGATTTTTCTTCCCCTTAAAAGAACCCTTGCCTTTTTAGTTTTTCTTTGCCTTGCTATATAAGTAATTTTGATATGAAACGACAATTTTGTAGCATAACAGTTCAATAATATTCAGCCATATGTAGTTGTTGAATATTACTTATTAAATATGTTATATGATGAACATTGAGACTATTCCTATGCTTTATAAAAGGAGCAGAGGCATTTTAGTGTATCAAACAATGAAAATGTAAGAAGGAAGAAAAAGTCATTTGAATTATAATGAAGTGGTATAAAATTCACAGTACATTAGTTTTCATCTGTGGGATCTTATAATGAGTATTATTCTGCCAGGCTAAAAATTAATGTTGTGAGGAACTCCCCTCAAGTGCTTTGTGATGTTTCATATCTTTTCACTGTGTTAACCATCATAGGGTTTGACCCCAAGTTCCCAAATGTATCTCATTAACACAGAGATTTTTTGCTTTAGTTTAATAATGAAGTTGCTGGAGCTGATTGTCTCTGTCACTTTGTCAGTGGGATGGAAATCTGTAAACCTCTAGTTCTTTTTTTTTAAAGACGTACCTAGAGAGCACCAATTTTTGCCAAAGTACCTTTGTTGATGTTTCCTTTGGAACTGTACAAGTGTAAAATTGTAAAGTTGCATTTTCTGCAGTTCTACCAGTACAGAGCTATTTCATGGAACTGGGAGACAGTATCCAGAAACTAGGTCACCATCAGTTTGCACATTGAGCATTAGATTTGAGGAGCGTAAAGGCACTTTTTGGTCATCTTTACACTCTCAGATTATTTGTGCACGTTGTCTTTTGAAATCGAAGATTCAACCCATTTACCTTCATACAGGTTGTAGAAAGTTCTTTCTGTGAAAGTCACGTTAAATTGTGGAAGATTATCTCAGTGGGTAGAATCAAACCACTAAGCATTTCTTTTTCAAACTAAAGATGCAAAGGCAAGTCTTTTTAGGGGTGTATTTTCTTAAGAGGTTTATAGGAGTACATAGGATTCAGCTTTGGCTTTTATTCACAGTAATTTTCAGCTGTTGGATTTAGTGTCTGGTTCTCTGAGGTTCTGTTAATGATTCAGATCTGCATCTGGAGTTATAAAATGTTGCTGCATCCATAGAAATATTTCCTTGATGCAAAACATAGAGCTGAATAGAAATAAAATAGCAATTAAATATAATAATTTTGCATAAAAAGCATCATTACAATTGCAAAATTGCACATTTGAAACCTTAGTTTGTGAGATTGAGGGACCATCCATGCCCTGAAAGTCACTGTGATGAAGAAGCAGATAAGCAGTTAAACTTATATCAGGAAGTGTCTGTGTACGCAGGCTCAAATGCTTTTTGCTTTTCCAACTGTAAATGCAGCTTTTCTTAGTTTACAAGTGCTTGAGTTTGTCAGCTAAATTGTTTTTTTAGTGTAGCTTGTTCATTTGCCATTTCCCTGAAGGGTTTTTGTTTGCTCATTTTTAAAGATAAAGCTTCATACAGATTATTGCGTTTTCCAGTTGTAAACATCCTTTGTGATGGGTGGATCTCAACGGCTGTTGGGTTGTGAGTACTTAATCTTTAGGACTGATGGTAGTGGCCCGTGGCTTGAAAAGATGATTAGATGGGGAAAACAGAGGGACTAGGATGCCACCTGGGGCATTAAGCTACTGTGATCCTGTGCTGTTTCTACAGGGCACCTCTAGCCTTGGGTTTCTGTCTGCCCTTCTTGGGGCTGCCTTTCCAAGTGTTTCCAGCCCCTTTGTGGTAGTGCTGTTGCTGGTGATTTTAGTAGCCACTGCTTAAGAAATCTACAGTTTTCATCTTAAGTGTTAACTTTGACAAGGTGACAAAGTAAAATGCTTTTGACAAATCCAAGGAAGAGAAAATAGAAGCTTTTTTCATATTATTAATTTGTAGTATCTCACTGAAAGCTAGCACGACTCTGTAGCCTGTTTTCTTGACCTTGGAGAATACCAACAGCTTTTGCAGCAAACAGTAGCAGTTCCAGTAGCAAAGGTCACAAGAATTTTTTTATTTAGGCAAGCTAAACATAGGGGTTGATTTCTCCTACAGAGTTGGAATTTGTTTCCTTTTGGTACCCAGGAGATTATGAATTCAGTAGCGGAATGGTGTCTTAAAAATGAAAAGCATTTAATTCTTACATATTTCCTTTTCAAAATTAAATGACAAGAAGGGGATAACTCATCTTGACCCAAGCTGAAGTAATTTATTTAGCCACTGAACTGAGAGGTCTATTGTTTGTGCAACTTCCGTAATATGAATAACAATGCTGGCAACATATCTGAGACAGAATGAAAATCATAAACTTTTCAGACCGTGTATGTTTTATTGAATTTTTTAACACGTTTGTTTTAGAGCATCTCAAGTGTTCAGTTGTGTATAGTTACGTATGGGCAATGAAAAGACAATTCTAGCCCCAGAAGTCTGCAGTCTAAATATAACATGAGAGAGAACAGCTGGACACTGCAGCAGCACAGGCGCTCTAGGAAAGAGTGAAATAATTGTGATTAGCATAATAAGCAGTGGTCACAGCACACCAGCTGTCTCGGCAACATGAAGCAAAGTTTAAAGTGGATTAGACATTCATGAGTTTAGCGTCTCTGGTTTACTGTCCTAAAGTTTACAAGTGAATTTATTACTTGTCAGATGGGTAAATGAGAAATTATTAGTGGCTGAAATAACATGAGAATGTATCTTAGCAACGTAGTTGAGGAGAGTCCAAAGATAAAAAATTCTGTTTATTGTCATCCTCTTATGTGTCTTTAGAAGAGGCGGGATTCTTTGAGCCAGCTGAGTTAATCTGCCTTTATGTGTGCTTCGTAGTAACACGTATGGTAAAAACTGGAATTGGAGAGACTTATTATAGTAAATGTAATGGAACAGCTTATTTAACATAGTGCTCTGGATATGGAAGGGGAAAAAATAATTTGCAGGCAAATCTTTGCTGTCATGCATGGTGTGCTGCAGTTCACAGCTCAATGCTTGTAGGTGCCTCAGTTGGCCATGTCCTATACTATTGATGTCAGAAAACAGAATATTTGTCTGTGTCAGATGAAGGCTAAATTTAGTCCTGAATTAGTCTAATTCTGACTTTTCCCTGTCTGATCTGCAAACATCCATATGTAATCACAATTAAATGCATTGTAGAGCCATGTCTTATGTGTCACTGTGAGCAACTATTAGTTTTCTCTTCAACATAGGCAATTTTTGTGTAGAAGATGAATTAAACTCGTACTTCCAGAGTATAACAGCAGGTACATAAATGATACTTGCTAACTATTCCTGTTAGTGTTTACCTTAAGCGTTACTATTAGTTCAGTAGTTTACCAACTAAAATGCCTCAAATAGTATGCTGGTATGTCTAATTAGGCACTTAAAATGAACAAGTTTTGTAGTTTTCTGGAAGCACAGAATCTTCCATCTTGCACGTCTGCAAATAGTATTGCATGCACAGTTTTACTTAGAGACCTAATAATTTCTTTTCTTTAAAACATCTGATTCAACATACACATAGTAAGAAATATTTTGTGTAGCAAGTGCATACTAGCAAGACAAATGGAACGTTATTATTTTTTTTTATTTTGTTCCCATTACAGCAGTTTTAACACAAGATATGTCAGCCTCTAACTAACCCTTTAATTTCTTCAGAGAAATTATGGTGCCCTGAAAATAAGCATTAAAAATTATTTTACAAAACTAAGTAGATCATTTGTTTATTATAATAGGGAAAAGCATAAGACATTAACATGAGTATTCACAATATATACCCTAAATTAAAATTTTTGCATCTCTTAAACTAAAAATTGCAAAGGCTTCATGTAGCTATAGGGGTAAAAAGAAGAGCAGATAAATGCTACAAGCTATTTCTACTGATGACTCTAATTTTATTGTTGTAGCTCAAAGCAAGTGGGACTGCAGATATCAGTGAAGTCTAAATTCCATGTTCCTTATGTGTCTTTCTTTTTCCCCAGAGGAGGAAAGTGGGAACACGATGGTGAAGACAAGGTCTTGATGGGCAGAGGTTTCTCATGTTGTTGTGGCTAGCTTTGGAGAGTAATATGTTTTATTCAAAAAATTTTCACAAGGTTTATAGAAAGCATTAATGTTAGTATAGAAAATGAGGCTATGACTGGTTGAGTAGAAATTACTGCTACCCTGAATTCCAAAATTTTTGTACTGATTGTGGTAAGAAAATGAGTGAAGATAATGAAAGTCCTGCACTTTAAACTTTTAGGAATTTTCAATTTTAGTTTCAGTGGGTTTGCTGCTATGTATTTTTTTGAAATTTCAAAATGCTGAGGCATTTGAGAACAATTGGAGGAGAAAAGTATATTGCCCTTTAGTGCAAAACAGTAATTCTGAACTTTTTCTTAGATTCATGGGGTTATATTTGCATTAAAAGACATTTCAATGTTTGCATTAAAAGCTGCTCCATTCTGAAACTGCTGTTGCACCGTAAACAGCAGTGAAAGTTATATAACTTGGAAAGAAAGGGTAGAAATAACTTTGAAATTGCACCAAAAAAACTACCAAATTGAAATTGATTGCCATTTAGAAATGGAGCAATGGGTTTGTATCGTGAGTTGTTTGTAGATAAGCTGACTTAGAGTGATTTTTTAGAATCTTTCTGCTTAGATTGGATTTTATAACCCCCTGATTCATAAACATAAACAGCTGCCTTAATAACGGGAGAGTAATTAATAGAATAGGCAGATCTGCCCACATATTATACATACTTCAGTAGTTCCCGTGAAATTGTATGATTTGAAGCTATCGTCTTTACTAGATGCTTGAGTGATGAGAAAAAATAGATCATCCCAGCAGGCAGTTTAAGAAAAAGAAAAAATGTGTGTTTTATAGTAAACCTTATATTAAAAAACTACAAGCAATTCTTGCCAGTCTTTATCGGTTCAGAAAAAGATTTTTCTCTTATAGTTTTGTACGCCATCCTTAACAAGGTAGAGGTTTCTATAAAACAGGGCAGTCTAGAACATGGTATTTAACAAATTTCAGGGCATAATGAAATATTGTACAACTTGTTCACTTTTCTGCATAAAAACTTTTAATAAGTTTTTAGTCTTTTGTAGCTCTGAGCGATATCTGATGACTGTATTTGCTTCACCTGCTTCCGGATAATTTTCATATGGGGGTGCATCTGCATATCTCCTGCACTAAGCAGGCTTTGTCAACAGGGCTTGCTCCATGTGTATGAAGCAAGGATCCTCCAAGAACAAGTATTTCTTAACACTTGTTAATATAAATACACTTTTAAAAAATATATGTGCTTTTTAAAATCTGGGGTAAGTTTGCCGATGGTGTGTTAATCAACTAGAAGGAATAAAAGATGCTGCAGAACTTATCATTAGTTCCAATATTTGGCTAATTGTGTGCGCAACCTCAGATCTTGCAAGTAGTTAAGAGAGCTTGGTTTGTGTTTCAAAGGCAACTGTAAGTAGGTTTCTGTGCATGTGCCCACAGTCTAGCATATATTTACACACAGAGCATGCTGCTGTGCCTGTGATCTCACCCTTTTTGGCGGAGAGAAAGCTAGTTGCAATAATTAATGTTTTTGTAAAAACATGTATCTGTTCTTTATATATAGTACATTTTGTTGAATTTAATGGTGACTATATGGAAAAATGCTGGTGGCTTTGCATTTTAGCATTTGGATATGTTTGAATAACAAGTTATTTTTCTAATTCTTATTTTTCTTTCTTTCCTGGTTTCTTGGAAGGATTGGTCATCTACTCAGTCTCTGTCTTGCCTCTTTGTCACTGCCCGATATACCTGATGATATGAAACAAGACTAAGGAAGATGCTCTCACTTGGATATGACAGTGTCATACCTGCTGTGCCAAGTGTTTAATCTTTTACCACAGCTTAGTTCTCATATAAGTGGTATTTTTATGCCCATTTTATGACAGATGAGTTTTGCTCTTCTTGTTTCCAAAGAAGACAGTCAGGTCTCGGTGCTGGCAGTCGTACTGCCAGCAAGTTTCTCAGCTGTGCAGGTTGCTTATGCCATGGCTGAGCAGAGAGATGTCAGACGTGTTGTCTTGCTGTAAGAACAAGGTGTTTTTTTCACAAGGCAGAATTTTATTGTATGTCTCAAGCCTCAAGGAATCAAGCAGTTTCTACCAACTTCTTCTGTGCAGTGATGTGGGTTTTCTTCTGTATGTAATAAACTGCTGTTTAGTCAGCATAAGTGTGCATTGCCTCTATTGGAACTGTGTCATTAAGCAAAGGTTAAATCAACAAAATGTTGTGGGAAGATAAAATTATAATTATTAAACCATGTCTGTTTTGTCCAAAGTAATAATATGAAACTAAATCTATAATATCAAATCTGTAGAACCAAGATAATTAATTGGAATAAAAATCCGTCCAAAAATGTGAAGAATTCTTAAATGTTTTTCTGATTATTTCTCACAAATTCTGCACAGCTTTGCATAGACTGTAGGTGAGAGCTTCTTGGAGCATAGACTTTGATGTGTTACAGGAGACTTCAAGGAGCTCTGTAGCCTCTGTTGCTTTGGATTGATATCTGTTGGTAAAATATTAGGGTAGGAAAATGTAAACTGGTGGCTTAGAACCTGCTTGCAAAACTCCTGTGAAATGCAGCCTAGCAGAAGGTGGGAACACTACGAAATCATCTCGAAGCATTAATTACCGGTAAACAATTCTGGTCCTTTGAAATGAACAGAAACTGGAAACACTGAGGCAGAAAGAGTTGCTTCAAGTCTGTTGAAACAAACTGAATTCCTTTGCCGCTTTTATCGGTGGCTTGTGATCATAGTGAAATATTATGGTAATTGTCAATTACTAAAAGTACACCTCCCCGCTTAATAATATTATTAGCCTTTATCAACAGTAAGTGCCACTGTCAGCATTTTTATTGTGTTTGTTAATATGTTAGTCTTAAATGATAGTGATATAAACAATGCAGGGAAGTAAGTTTTACTTTTTTCTCCCTGCAGCTTAGCAAGCAAACAATGTCTCACTGGCATTTTAAAATTACATTTTTTTTAAAGCATGATTTATTGAAATAGAATGGACTAATTCTGTATTAATGGTGGCACACAGACACCTCAGGCATCATTAGTTTTTTACTCTGTCAGCTATTTTCAGAGGGCAAGGATTTTATGACATTCGTTCACCAGCTGTACGTAGCTTTTGCTCAAGGTAAGTTTTTTAAAAAGATAAAATTATGATGAAATAAAAGTCTAAATTATAAAGACATAAAGTTGTATATCCTGAATGCAGTGCAGCATTCAGTTTAGAGAAGACCTGCCTTTGCAGGAGTTTCCCTGTAGGTTCGAAGTCTCCTATAATTTTTATCTATCTCAGAAACACTCTTTATTGTCATAGTTTGAAAGCATACTGTCATAAAATTTAACCTAAATTTACAGAATAAACATTTTTTGTTTAGGCTGCGTTATTCTTGTATCTGGACTCTGGCCTTCTCAAAGCTGGTCCTGCTACACTAAACCACAATCTGCAGCATTAGCACAGAATAAATGTGTGTACAGGGAGCACAGAAAAAAGCCCGCTGTTGTCTAAAGAAGATGTGCCTTTTCTTTTGCCTGGTTTTATACAGGGGATTTCTGAGGGATATATTTCTTAAACTTAATTTTGTAAATTTTAGGCTTTTCATTTGGTGAAGCTTTCTCCAAGCTTTCCTTTTCTGAACGAAGCAAGATGAATGGGAACAGTCCAAACTGCCGGTCATTCCTCCTTGTGATTTTAGGGTTAAAAACCTATATTGGTGCATATTAAAAGGTCAGTATTTGTCAGAAGTGGTTTGCCAGTATCTGAGCTACTGAAGTTCTTTCCTGATTAAACTTTACCAAACTGTGAGAGTAATAGTGTCAGGTGGCTCGTGTACTAAGTTTCCTGGGCTTTTTTGGTATTGCATTTGACAGACTTTGCCAGCTGTTAGATGCAGGAAATGATTAAAGCATCTCGGATGAGCGTAGATTAACTTTCTGATGATATCATTAGTGTGGAAATGTAATCCCTTTGGAAAAAAAACAAGGCAACATTAGTAACGTGGAATTAAGTGTAGCACAACTTGGAGAGTATAAACAGAACAATATGGAGAAAAATGTTAAGATCTCTAAATACTTAAAAAATTTCATGTTCTCATTGTGTTGGTATTTATAGAGAGCTCTCTTTTATAAGGCTTGATATCCCCCTTACACATGGGGGTAAAAAAAGAAAATTCCTTGGGGTGTGAAACAGGTCCTATGTGAGCTTATGGTTTCCCCATTATGATCAATGACAGACTAAATGGGGGCTGTTTTTTAACATATTAATTGTTCCTTGCTGTTCTTACTTTGCAAAATTTCATTTATTTTGTCCTAAGCATCATTTCTTAAAGTGCCCCATGCTGTTATGTCCAGTCCTGAGACCTTCAATGGTTTGCAAAATATACTCTGAGCAATTAAAACTAAATTGGAGCCATCCTAGTTCTTTTCACCCTGAAGTCAGAACTCAGCCATGCTGTTTACACTGGTGCCTTTCCAGATTTCAGCTTACCTTTTCATCTGTTGAGATAGCCAAATGTTTATGCTAACCTTACCAGCAAAATATTTTAAAAACAAGACTTCCAGATTGCTGTGATTTCCTATGCTGCCGCTTTACCATTGAGGATACTGTAGTGTTGAACTCGACCTCTGTGCTTAGCCATAGCAAAACTGGAATGCTTAAGGTCGACTGCTGTTATGAGGTTCTGGGAAATCTATTATCAGGCAGAACATTTCACACTTCAGTAAACTCCAAATTAATTACATTGATGGTACATGAATACCAAAAGAAGGTGAGCATAATTAATGCTACTTCAGCAAACATCAGAGGAAATATTAGAGATTTCCAATTGATGATAATGCTAATGTGTTATATAGAAGTATTTTATTAGAAATGGTATAATACCATCTCTTGCAGTGCCTGTGTAATCTGCCAGTTTATTAATTTAAATATGTTTTTATAGGCAATTTAAAATTATATAAGCAAGCAAATGTATTTTAATATAGCCTTAATTACGTGCAGTTCACTAGTAGGACAGTTTTGGTGTGAGGACAAATCTGAAATGAAACAGGAACATGTTATGAAGATATCTTCTAGGGTTTATAGTGCAGCATTAAGAGCTGATGCTATCTCAACACCATCTGTAATTCACTGAGTGACATTTACACAAAAATATCCTATTAATGGTATTATGCTTTGTATTGTTTACAATCTGAGCCTTAATGCATTCCTCCCTGCCTATTGTAGAGTACTGTAAGAGCAGCCACTGTAAAATGAGCTGTCGACATCCAGAATGCAGTTTCTCACCCAGAAACAATGTAATAAGAAATACAATTAGATTCTCTGATTAGCAGAACACAGTGAAATTATATAAGGTGGTTTTGAATTTTTTTGCAGATGTTGGCATTTTATAAATTTGCATTGGAATCTTATTTCAACCACTAAGACTGACTTTCAAGCAACAGTAAGCAAGGTATAGTTAACCACTGAAGCAGAAATCTAGAGTCAATGAGTAATTATTAAGAGCTTTCCAGAATATTAGCTGTTTCAGTTGCTGCAGTGATGGAATAGTCCATTAGATATTTCTGTTTCTGGCAACTCCTGAGAATTGATTCTGATACGAAACAACGAGCCGTTTTGATCAATACTGTAATTACTCTTATTGATGGATTGTTTTACAATGATAGTCATCATTGCAATATGTCTGCTCAGGAGGCATCAAGACTGTCTGCTGCATGCAGTAATGCGCCACAAATATCTGATTCAAATCAACACACTATTGAGACTGGGCTGACAAGCGTGAAATTAATTGTTCCACTTCATGTAAGACCTGCATTCTTCTTTTGAGAGAGTAATTTGTTGCTGTGTGTAGCCTGGGAACAGTACAGCCTCGGTGCCATGTTAGGTGTGGCTCTTTTGGTCTTTGTCTCTTCCCCACAAGATCAATTCTTTTGCCCTTTTAAGCATAAGCAAAGGAGTTCATGACTCAAGGGCTCTGACAAAATTCATATCCTTTCAGGTTTTTGAGGAAGGAATTGCGTATCTTGGCAAGAGAAACATAGGCTTTATGATCCAAGCTATTAAAAGGTTTTAAAATATAGAAGTAACACCGAGGCAAGAAAATCCCAAATCCTTGTATATGAAAGCACAGCAGAATGAGATATAGTGTTTGGAAGCTGATATATTTTTTTTTTCATCTAAAATGTTGCAACATTCTAGTTCATTTTTTTAATGGATGTTTATACTGAAAATGTTATCTTCAAATTGCTTTGGTGGAAAAATAGAGACTACATTCAGTGAAAGAAAGTATTTAGAAACACCAATATTGATGTACTGTGCCATACCACTATGGTCTATTGATGGCTGGTTGGATAAATGGCTTATTAAGTAATGGAAGCTAAGTAATATAACATTTATTGTGATAATGTAGTGATGGTTATTAGTACACTTCACAAAATTGTGTTCCCCTTAATACTTTTTATGCTTCAACTTTAAGGATGTGATGTTTCAGCTTTAGGTTTAGTTAAAGAATATTCATGCTGCTAAAATATATGAACTTAAAGCTTTTCAACTTTATCCTATTCTGTTTTGTCATTTTCTTTTTTATTTGAGCTTTTCTCTCTCAGTGAGAAGGTGAGGGTTGTTTATTATAAACTGGCATAGTGTGCATGCACTCATGCATATGTAAGTTTACTGCATCTGTTTAATATCTAACAAAATAAAGTCATAACTGGGTAGAGATAAACTAGTTTGAATATGGAAAATATAGAAATAGATGTGGAAATCCCTGGCCGTTCCTCAATCTATTATCCTGTCTATCACTGTCAGACTTAAATGTTTATGAGGATGGTGGTAATATTTCTGTTGTGAGCTGGTGGGAACAACCTTCTTGAGGAAGGGAAGAGCCCAATACAGAGTCCCTGATTTATTTTCTTAAACAGAAAGGCTCATGTCTTTTCTCTTATTGGGAAGAAAAAAAATAATCCGGTCTTAAAGCCACCATCAGCACAGGAGATGGTCAATCTTTTTAAATACTGCTTGTCTACTTGACCTCAGTGGATTTTTTTTTGTGATGGCAATTTCAGTGCTTTAAAGATATGTTGTGTAAAATGGTTGCGGTGGGGAAGTTGTATTCCTAAAGTGAGCTATTCATCATGTTTCAATGTTATAACTGCATTCCTGTCTTACTGTCTTCCCAGGGAATCTTCCAGGGATGGAACACTACCAACAAGTTTTTAGTGTATACCCTAAGCAGATGCACAGGTGGTTTATTTTGCAAGAATATCACTTAACAGACAAACCTTTGCTTCTTGCCCAACAAAGCTCTTCAAGGACTTGAGCTGTACTCTGATGGATCCCATGAGGCCTCTCCTTTCTCATCTGTGCCATGTGTTCCACATTTGTGCTATGCCTGATGCTTTAAGTGATGAGCAGTAGCATTGTAACACATAGTGCTATTCTAATGTATTAAGCACCAAAATTAATAGGCACTGATAATCTCAGTAGTATCATAGAATCATAGAATGGTTTTGGGTTGGAAGGGACCCTAAAGATCATCTAGATCCAACCCCCCTGCCATGGGCAGGGACACCTCCCACTGTAGCAGGTTGCTCAAAGCCCCATCCAGCCCGGCCTTGAACACTTCCAGGGATGGGGCATCCACGACTTCCCTAGGCAACCTGTTCCAGTGCCTCACCACCCTCACTGGAAGAGGGTAAACTCTTCCCGTTTAAAACTGTTACTCCTTGTCCTTTCACTACACTTCCTGACAAAGAGTCCCTCTCTGGCTCTTCTGTAGGCTCCCTTCAGATACTGAAAGGCCGCTATAAGGTCTCCCCAGAGCCTTCTCTTTTCCAGGCTGAACAACCCCAGCTCTCTCAGCCTGTTGTCATTGGAGAGGTGCTCCCATGGTCCTCTGCTGGACCCGTTCCAACAGATGCATGTCCTTCCAGTGTTGAGGACTCCAAAGCTGGACACAATACTCCAGGTGGGGTCTCACAAGCACAGAGTAGAGGGGCAGAATCATCTCCTGTGACCTGCTGGCAATGCTTCTCTTGATGCAGCCCAGGATGCGGTTGGCTCTCTGGGCTGCCAGTGGACATTGCTGGCTCATGTTAAGCCTCTCATCCACCAACACCCCCAAGTCCTCCTCAGGGCTGTTTTCTAGCCATCCTCCGCCCAACCTGCCTTTGTGCTGGGATTGCCACGTCCCAGGTGCAGGACCCTGCACTTGGCTTGGTTAAACTTCA
>JAOXJM010000003.1:815173-834537 GCA_026413425.1 Tringa solitaria
TTCACATTTGGAGAGTTAGGTCAAATTACAAATATTCATGAGCTTCATTGTATAAAGCTCGTGAAATAAACATCTACAAGTTCAGCTGAGGAGGAGGAGGATACTAGCTTGCTAAGTGGATTGCCAAGCATATAATTGGTTTTAAATGATTTTTGGATGGGATATGAGGATTTTTTACTACTTTTTTGGCAGTTGATCAGTTGCGGGGAGGGGTAATTTAAATGCTGTGAAGGGGAATTATTATTTGCCTACAGTGCCCAAGATAAATATTTCTATTATATTTTCTTAATGGAGTTCTGGTTGTAACCCAGTGGTTCTGTTCCTGTGGTAGCATCTTGGCACAAACCATCCTTCTGTCACACAAATAAACATCAAATAAATTAAGAATGTCAGCAAAAGTGTAATATGAAACTAATAATTAGTTGTCAAAATTTCAGCTGTTACACTGTGAATAACTTTTCCCTAATTCTCATTTCATTTGCTTTCTTCCAGAAATACAAAGAATATGAGAAGGATGTTGCAATAGAAGAAATTGATGGCCTTCAGCTTGTGAAAAAGTTAGCAAAGAATATGGAAGAAATGTTTCATAAAAAGTCTGAAGCTGTACGGGTAAGCAGCAGATCAATCTACTATTTCATTATGTGATTTAAAACTAAGTATATAATTTAGGCTCTGCTCTGAAGGCTGTGCTAGTGATTGAAGGTGCTGAAGTGGACTTGCTAAAGCTTTCATAAGTATTTTAGGATCACTATTAAAGACAATAGATCTAAATTCTTTATACCATCAGTAGATAAATGCAAGAGAGTGTAACCAGGTTTCAACTACGAGTTTCCCATGAGTTTGTAAGGTATTGCTTGTATTCAGTAAAACACAACTATGTATGGTTGTGAATTAAAATGTTATATTTCAAAATGTCACTCCAAAGCAACTTAATTTCACTGCTCACTATTATAAAGAGAGTATTGCAGAGAATCTTCTGAGTTTAATAACTGTACTTTCGTTCAAAACTAGAAGAACATGCTGGTGCCTCAAATGGGACTAAATAAAAAATTCCTCTAATTGTGTTAAGTACTACAGCACTCTAAAGGCAACTTATTAGTGATCGTTAAGTAGCTACTTTGAGCTTTTCTGTACACCTGTGGGGTTTGGGGTTTTTTTTGATCTCCATTCTGATCCTCCCATGGCATCCTATTAGATTAGATTTACCATAAAAAAAGGAAAAAGTTCTGACTTCTGTGTTTTGCTATATCAAATACGAGTTCATTGTAACATACGTGTCCTAAAACAGATCTTCCTGTTGAAGTTTTAATTTTGAGTTATTCTTTGCTAGAAATTTTGGTGACTGCCTGTAATAGTAGTTCCTGTTACGCTACCTGTACGAGCAGACTGACAGGATAACGTGGTGATTCTGTTTTGGTAAACAGCTACTCTATTTCAGCCAGATTTGTCTGCTCAATTGAGTTGAAGTTCTCTGTGCTTCGACTGTGGAGCTTAAGGCATCACCCAAGGAGAGAGATTCCATTTGTGTAACTGTAAATACAATTTTGCCTTCAGCATTTTATTTTTTGTTATGGTGCAAAAGGGAGGAAGGAATTTGGCTATGTTTTAGAGGTTGAATTTTCTGGGCTGGCAGCAAAGTAAAACATATTTCAGCTTGCAAACTGAGCACACTTGGCAGGAAAGCAGAGAAAGACAATAAACATGGAACCCCGCAATGCTATTTTTACAGCCTGTTTTTCCAGAGAAAAACTGCACTTTAAGATGTGTGCAACAGCTTCTAGAAGCCTGCAGAATATTGACTCTGGGGGAGGTTGTTTTCCTTGCTCTTAGCAGAGAAAACTGCTGCCCTGAGTTCATAACAATGTAATAAAACACATTCTTGGAGCAGCACTTATTTAGAGCAAGGAGTGACCAGCAAGCTGCACGCAAGACAAGCAGAGCTCTGTTCAATCACTGTGGAGTGCTCTTGGGGAAGAACAGTTTGTCTCTCAATTAGAACTTTCAATGAATGTTTTCTAATGTTTGTGAGTGTTTAGAATAGGTTTGGTCTCTTCATACAGATAGCATTTTTGTCTAAGGTGGATAAAAATATAAGACCAATATAGGCCACCATGATTTGGGTGAAAATAAACCCAAATTCTGTGAAATTAAACTATGTGTATAGTATTGTGTGAAAGGATTTTACTGCTGGTAAAACTGACTGAATCCAGAGCCTTCTTTGGAAGGTTTCTATCTTTGGAAAGGAAGCTAGAAGCTTGGTTTCGACAGGGTCACTTCTTTGAAAAAAACTAAATCTGTTTAGTGTACCTTTCAATAAAGTTATTCTTTTTTGCATAATTACACAATGTGGTTAATCTTGGTTGCTAGAGATGCAGTGAGTGACCTTTTATGTTCGGGCAGTGAGCAGTGCTCAGTGTTTTATGTTCTGATAAGAACAGAATCTTCTAGTACAGTGCAGGTTTTGCACAAGTTCCATCTTTGGTACATCAGAGCTACTTTTGTCCTCATGTCTGGAGAGCTGAGATGGGAGTTTCAAAGCTCATATGGGCTTAAGACCTCTGCTCCATGCTGAGACAAAGTAATAGTGCAATGTCTTGCCTCTAAAATAATAGAATTTTGACATAAGCTTTTGGTGGAAACTTGTAGGCAGAGCACTGAAACTTAGAATTTAGAGTAATATTTTTACATTTTTAGATACACTGGTGGTAATATTACAGTAAGTACTAAATGAAGAGTACCTTACAAAATATTTCTGAGCCCTAGAAATAATGGGGTTACCATTGCAAGGGTTCAAATCCAAGTGCTCAGAAAACATGTTCCAATGTTACCCCAAATTTTTGCTCTACACTGTTCATTGAACTAGCTTCAAGTAGACATCAAAATCCATGGTTTAATTTAAAATACTTTATCAACATACTTTTTTCAGGTTCTTGCAGATGTAGAAATCTGTGACAACTACTCAGAAAGCCAGTGAATATAAAATGCTTAATTTGTAGAAAAGGTCAAGAAGAAAGACCTGGAAATATAGAAACAGGAAAGGCCTTCAGATTTTGTTTTTTGCTTTCAAACACATTAACTTGTTCGAAGCTACTAATCACATTTGAACTCTCTTCTCCCTCCTCCCCCTTTACAGTCTGGTTGAATTTTTATCTTTTCTGTCTCATCACTTTTCATAGTGATTAGTTGGTTCAGTGTGAGTTTTATCATATTCATCCCCTGTTTGAATTACTCTTCACTATGCAATTATCCTATCACAGAATGTCCTATTTTTGTGCTGTCAGATACATAAAATAAATGGAAAACTAAAAGTGCTAAACCAATTATATAACCTTTTGTCATCTACTTGCTGATGGAAACCCTTGCAAGCAACTTTCTCCCCCCTACTGCTTCCCCAGTGTTCACTATTTACCTTAGATTTATGTCAGTTCAAGATATTCCTTTTAACCATTTCCTTCCTAATACAGCCCTTCTTGATTGAATTTCAGAGAGGCAACTTCAGATTTTATTTTGAAATGTTTGTGACATGATTTAAGTTAAAACTACTGAGGATTAGTTTGATTCAATGTCGCTGATGCTTTGTTTCTAGCTGTGACAAATGTAGATGTATCCATTTACCTTTAAGACTATGGCATTTGAGTTGGTAAAAGTCTTATTGCCCATAAGGTGGGATAAGTGGAAATGTTTCCTGTGTTATTCAGCAGTGGGTTTAATTTTACAGCTGGACCCAAATAATCCCTTTGAGAGCCTCTCATAGTCTGCTCTCATTTGTGGTATTGCTTCAGGTGCTTTTCCTGGACTTTTAGTGATTTCATTCATAGGAAATGTTCTTGATCAGTCTTGATTTAAAGTTAGCTGTGATTTTTTTTTTATTATTTTTTTTGGAAGGTTTTGTGATACTTTAGTGATTCCACTCATTTGAAACTGAAGAGAATGGAGCTCGATGACAATGCTCAATAACAAATGACCACTGCAACAAACCTGGTAGTAAAAAAGAGGTGGAATTAAAACTATTCATTTGGTACTTTTATGTTTCCTAGTTAATGGTGTAATAGGAAAAAATATCAAAGGAATATAGAGGGAAGTGTAAAAGAAAGCAAAATGCAAGAGAAATATGTTATTAGAGAATAATCAAAAAGCTATTATTACAACTTTAGCTATGCAGTTAAATTTCTATTTTCATTAACGTTTCTTTGCAAGTAAAGAGAATCCTGTAAAAAAGATTGTTGATTTACTTGTAAGATGGCAAATCAAGTGTTAAGGCTTTTTCTTTAAGGCAACTACCGTTGTGCAGTGGAAAATGCAAATAGAAAATATTTCTTTTTATTAACTTTTCCTAGCTACCTGGTGTTCATTGTGAAGCTGATTCTCATTATAACTGTACTGTGAAAAGTAATTGCTGTTGTACAGTAATTCAATTTCAGTGCATTCATGCATCAGTAAGCCAGTGGAGTTTATCTAGAGAAACCTGGGACTTTAAAGCTTTTTATCATGAAATTACACATGCAGACAAACCTTCTTCCAGCAAGTAGAATATCAGCATTTACATTTAACAAATATTTGGAATGAAGAGAAAAGGATTTTTTTTTCCCCCAATAATTTTTACGCTAGTCTGCAAACTGTTTTCACGTACTATTAGGGTGATATTCTTAGAATTGTAGAATATCAGGTCGAAAGGGACCTCGGGGATCATCTGGTCCAACCTTTCTTGACAAAAGCATGGTCTAGACAAGATAGCCCAGCACACTGTCCAGCTGAGTCTTAGAATTCCCCCATCTTGGGGAATTCACCACTTACCTGGGAGATTATTCCAATGGCTGATTGTTCTCATTGTGAAAAACTTTCCTCTTGTGTCCGATCAGAATCTCTCCACAGCTAACTTGTACCCGTTACTCCTCTTCTTTTCCATGTGACTCCTTTAAAACAGGGAGTCTCCATATCCTTTGTAGCCACCCTTTAAATACTGCGATGTTGTGATAAAGTTTCCTCTAAGACTTCCTTTCTCAAGGCTGAGCAACCCAATTCTTTCAGCATTTCCTCATATGGCAGGGTTCCCAGTCCTTTTATCATTGTGGCACTTCTCCGGATTCTCTCCAGTCTGCCCACATCTTTTTGTATAGTGGGGACTAAAATTGAAGACAGTATTCCACGTGTGGCCTGACAAGCTCTGAGGGGGACTTTGTCTATACTGGTGATGCCCTTGTAGATGCAATCCAGCATCCTGTTGGCTTCCTTTGCTGCAACAGCACACTGCTCACTCACATTGAGCTTGTTGTCCACCAGGCCCCCCAGATCCCTTTCCACAGAGCTGCTCCCCAGCCAGGTAGATCCCAGCCTGTGTTGCACTCCTGGATTTTGTTTTGTCAGGTACAAGACCTTAAACTTGTCGTTGTTGAACTTCAAAAGGTTCTTGTTAGCCTACTCTTCCAGCTTATCCAAGGTCTTCCTGCATGGTGGCTCTGCCTTCTGAAGTGTCCACTTTCCTGCTCTGTTTGGTATCAGCAAACTTCATCGGTGTGCAGTTGACCCTATCATCCAGATCACTTAAGATATTAATCAGTGTTGGGTCTGGTGTTGATCCCTGGGGGACCCCACTTGTGACAGGCTGCCAGTTCAAAAAGGAATTATTTACCACTACCCTCTTGGTGCAGCCTGTCAACCAGTTCTCCACCCACTACACAGACCATAATGAATCAGTTTCTCTAGGAGGAGGCTGTGGAGAGAAATCCAGATAGATAATGTCCACTACTTTCCCCTCATCAACTGGGCACATTATGTTGCCATAGAAGGTATGTCAAGCACAAATAGCCCTTGGTGGCTCTTCCTAATCACTTGCTTCATTTGACTTGTGATAGGCCCCAGAAGGATTAGTTCCATAACTTTCCCAGGAACTGAAGTAACACTGATGGACATATAATTTCCCAGATGGTCCTTTAAGCCATTCTTGTAGATGGGGGTGACATTAGCCTTCTTCCAGTCTTCTGGGGTATCTCCTGTCTCCATGACTTGCCAAAGATTATGGAGAGTGGCTTTGCAATGACATCAGCCAGCTGTCTTAATGCCCTTGGGTGGATAATTTCAGGACGTATATGCATACGGGTACATGTCTTTACACACACGCATACTGAGGTTTGTATATGTAATATACATGTATGGGTGGTGTGGTGTGGTTTTGTTTTGTGTTGGTTTTTTTTTTGTTTGTTTTTTTTTGTTTTGTTTTGTTTGGTTTTTTTGTCAGAGTTAGGTTGATGGTTGGACAAGATGATCTTGAAGGTCCCTTCCAACCTAGAGGATTCTGTGATTCTGTAATATCAACAGATGCAATTTACTATTTATTTTTTGCATATATATGTACATTTATTTGTAAGCAAAGCATTAAACTACAGCCACATGTTTTCCGAGCAAATACTGGTACTTGTACTGCATCCACATATTGAATACTGGTGAATTTGTGTCCAATCAATAAATTAATTTTTATTTACAATGAAGTGATATGTTGGTGAGTGCAAAATGAACTTGGTCAGATGAGCACAGAGAACATGGCAGGTAATCCAAAGCTGAGAGTGAATGGTCCTAAACAAAGGAAGTTTCTCTATAGGAATATTTTGCAGTGCTCTGAATAGTCTTATTTAAGAAAGCTCAGTAAAGAATCCTTACTAAATACTGTAGTCAATGAATGTAGCTTTTATCTACAACAAGTACTTTACTAGGATGTATTTCGCATATAACTAATTTTTGGTGTGTCACTTAATGCTAAGTTCTTCCCCATTTGATCAGACACATTGGTACAGAAAACTAAGGGTTTTTTTCTGTTTAGTTGAGAGTGGTGTTTAGAAACGCTAAATGCTGAAGTAGATTGATTTCTTACCCACTGTTAAACACCTTTCTATTTCAGTCATTCACTTTAACATTGCTGATTCCAGTTGATGACAGTGAACAAAAGTTTAATCACAGCAAAAAAACTAAATAAAACTCAAATTTTAGAAATGTGTTGTCATTTCACGTGTTCTCATTGATGAGAAAGTTTTTATATAATAATTTGGAGGATTCTTTTCTTCTTAAAGTGAATAATTTTTGTCATGCTCTTCATTTGAGGTTATTGACTGCTTTCCTTCCCCGCTCATCTACATTTGAACCTGTTGATACTTTTGCTAGTGGTTAAATCTCTACAGGTGTCATCAGACTCAGGGAACAGTTAGAGGGTATCTTCACTGAGGAGAGGCAGAGAAAACTCAGTCGTAAGAAAGGACTGGAGAACGCAGTGCAGTGAAAGGCTGATGTACAATTGACCTCAGCTAATTATGAGAGGTTTATTTAAGGGTGTGAGATAGAGATAAAAAATATTGTGATAAGGTGTTATGTGGCAAATGGGAACCTGTTGAAGGATTAAAAACAAAATAATAAAAAACCCCAAAGAAATGTACCTCTCTGTTTGTTAGTCTTGGATCTATCATCTTAACACCATTGAACTGTTTTTTTGGTGTGTATGTGTCTGTGACCAAAGCAGATAATTCTGAATATAGGGGGAGATTATCTGTTGAATTAGATAAAATAATATTTTTTACTCAGTCAAATTTAAAAGAAGTCTGGTTTGAATAAATATGTTAAATTGAAAGCATATTTAATATATATTATATTGAAGGACCATTTAACTCTTAAGTGGAAGAATTAATTTTTAGGGTTATCTAAGTAGGTTATTCGGTGATCGAGGGTAAACATATTGTTGTCCAGATATTCATAGGACCTGCAAAGCTTTGGATCTTTTGGGGCCCTTACAGCTCCAAACAGTTCCCAGCAGTATCATTATCTTACTTTGATATAAAAGATCAAACAACAAAATGTAGCATACTACAAGATATTGCCAGTGTCCTGGGTCCATTGGGTATTCTGTTTTCTTACATCCAGGTGTTACTCGTTATATATAAAAAAATAATCTGTTTTATAGCCCTTCCACTATGTTTTTAAATGGGATTTCAAAATAACAGTCATCTGCATAATTTTTTAGCTTTTATTTCTTTATATATAATCAGTGAATTAAGAATTGCTGGAACGTAATCTCCAGTTTACATTCCTGCATACTGGAGAATTTTTGAAAAAGCTATTAAATCGGAGAAGTTGAGGTTGTCACTGCTATGTCATTATGCTAATTAAGACCATTTACTGAGGACAGAACAATTTTACATGGTGAAGTTTAGTAGTTAAATTGTACTTTGTTAATTTGGAAGTTGAAAAGCAGTGGCTTCCCACAGTGCCTAAATAAAAATTGAGGCAACAGGGAGGAATGTTCAGGTGAATTTTGAATTGATTTTTTTATTTTGAGACTATTTAAAATATATGCTATATTTAATACCTAGTGTGTATTTTATGACATTTTATTTTTATTCTGATTTTCTATCACTTTGATCGAGGCTCTATTGGGAATGGCATTCTTGAGAAGAGAAGCAAATAATCATTTACGTTTCATATTCCTATAGTATAATAGAAAATAGAAAGGTCTTAAACGTCAAAGCCTATTAGTTTGCTAGGCTCAGTATTTCTAAATGTAAAATAAACACATTTTCAGTATCCGCATTGTTCCCTCATTGAGCTAATTTGCATCTGCAGAATTAGAAGAAAGGAGGATGAATATCAACATGCACTCTTTAAATTGTGCTGCTCAATGGGTGCTATTCTGACCCCTGATTATTATTTTTTTTAATATAGTAAGACAGGTTGTTTTTTGTCAGCAGATGGAAATGAAAAAAAAAACCATTATGTTTACAAAATTACTGGAGGAAAAAATTATAAATGGTTGTGGGTGGAAGGAAATTATGGTGAACCAACCCAGTGTCACTATAAATAGCTCTAAATGGCAGAATAAAGACATAATGAATAAAGGAGAGATGGCTACAATTGTGTTAATTACTGCCAACAAATTAAAGGTTTTCAGCAATATTTTTGTATTCACGTTTAGTATTTTAACTGTAATTGTTGCTTGTTTCTTTTGGTACCATTTGAATTTTGCTCACAGTTCTATTAGTCTCCTTCATATGTAAGTGATGAATTTCTGTTCTGAATGCTTTAAGAGCTTTATTTATTATTGGCAAATTAGTCTACACTGGAAAATTAAAAGATGGTTAGTAATCCACTGAAAGTCAGTGGAGTATTCAGGAGCACAATACATAACCTTGACAGTCATAGTTTGAAGCACGTTTAAAGGCACAGCAAATATTTTTCTTATTTATTGCCACTGGACTTTGCTTTTGCCAAGTGTGTAACAGTGAGGATCCTTGACAAATGAAGCTTTAGCCAAACCTATTCTAGTGCAGATCAGCTAGATCACATATTGCTGATTTGCTTTGTAGTTCTTTGAGTTTCACAAGAAATGTATTTGCAAACACATACTGCTATGAATTGTGAAAGGGGGAAAAAAGAAGTTTCTTTTTATTGGAGCGTAGGTAGTTTTCTCTTATCCTTAGCCTTCAATCCCATCACATCGCTGCAGTATGAGCTCTCGTATTGCAACGTCCTTGGGCACGTTGCTGGTGAACAAAAGAAACAAAGGGAAAAGGTACAGTCAGACTATCTCATACCTGTTCTACCTGTGTAATGGAGTAGAAAGGTTTCATGGAAGTTAGGTATTCTGTCTGTAGACCTCTCTGAATTGTAACAGGAAGCCCAAGTGGATTAATTAAATCTTTATCTAACTCTCATATGTCCTAAAATCCAGGTTAGTTGAATCTACAGAAAGCAAAGCTATTCTTTAAATAGGTGGGGTTGAGGAGGCAAAACCTGAAAAACTTAGTTGCTTTTTCTCATTCATTAGGTTTCTCAGTGTTTAACTTCCGCAGAATGGAAAGGAAACCAGCAAAAACTTCAGGGAGATCTTTCATTTGCTGCTTAATCATTTATTTTTTAACAGTTCAGGGGTGCTTTCGTTGCAAAGACTTCAATTAAAGTAAAAGAATTTTGTAAATCAGGGAACTACTGTTTCCTAAATGTTCACTTTTATGGCTCTGCAAATTTAGAGCTTTCATTTTCTTAGTACAGCTTGAAATAAGCGTGTACAAAAAATAAAGCAACTTGAACTATGCTTTGAATTTTGTCTGTCTTTAAAATGCTGGCATGTTTGTATGTTTAAAAAAAACAACACAAGAGTCCACACAGTCTAGCCAGTCTTAGGAAATTTAGTGAATTTCTTTTGGAAGTTCAAATTTAGAAAAAAGAAAAAATACTCTTAAGAAAAAAGGGGAGGAAATAAAGACTTGCAAAGACAACCTAAAAGCATTTGCTGCTGGAGATGATTATGAGGGTTTCATCTTCAGTGTTGAGAAAAGAAGTGAAAAGTATTTAAAGACAGCACATTCAAATATAGAACACTTATCTGAAAATACAGGCAGAGAGAAAAATCAAACCAGCCACTTCACAGAATAATTCTTGTATTAGACTTCATTGCAAAAGTACATAACATTCAGTATTTGCCATCAACAACATAAAATAGCTTTTCACACAGCAGGAAGAAACAGTAAAGTAGTTTTGGAAGAATGAAGTACGATAAATTAGCCCTGTGTATCCTTCTTTCTTATCACTGTTTTAGGGTATTAGCATATGTAAATATTTTACATTAATTATTTTAACAGAAATAGTCACGTTGTCCAACTTGCTGTTCAATGTGTGATTTAAACTATTGACTTAAAATGTTAATGTATATAATGATAATTTTATAATTATAATTTTATAATTTTATGAATACTATTTATCCTTGATTCTCAGTACGTGCAATTCTATTCTGAATACTGAACTGTGCATTCACAGCAGTGCTGTGAATGAATAAAGAGGACAATGGTGCATCCAGTTCTGTCTCACAAAAGGGACAAAAATACATGGGAAGAATGATATTAGAATTATGAGGTTTTTGTGTGTTCTGGATTAGTAATAACAGGAGTTACTACTTCACACTTTCTGTACTAAATGCTGTACAGTTTTTTTCTATAAATGTACATTGTTTTTGGTGACAGCACTGGAAAAACTAGTGTTAGAGCAGTTAAATTATTTTTGACCTGACCTTCCTTATCAATATATGCATGAAATGCTGGACAATTTATGAGGATACTAGAAAACTGGCCCTTACCACAAATTTGATCTTGATTTTCAATATGTTACAGCATATAAGCTCTGCATAAAGCAATTCATTATACATCAAAAATATTTCCTCACTGTGCAGCACACTGGAAATTTTCAGATTAGACTTGAATTAATGTGGTTGATAGAAAATGCCTTTTGCTTACTATTTACGGTACCAGTGTCATTTTTAGGTTTTGTTTGTAGGCATTAAGATCCAAAACAAGTTTTAACACAAAAACAGATAATTAATAAATACTATAATAACAGCTTGTGGTAGAAGGCACAGTCTAGTGACACCAATTTCCTACTATCTAGGAGGAAACTACTAAATCTACTAGTATTAACAGACTACTTTGAGCTCCTTTAAGGCCATTTGTCCTTACAACAATTGCAAATCTATTTAAACAAATGTTTTTATCTAACAAAGGCCTTTTTCTATTATAGATGTCAAGTATAATTTTAAAGTGTTTTATAATTATTATTTGTACATGATTAAATTCTTGCCTATTCATCTTCTAAAATTTAGGTCATTAATTTGAATTCGCTCTCTAACTAGATGCATTAATACACCATTATTACTTTTAAGCTCATTTTATTTCACTGGAATATGATAGTATTCTGGTATGAGGGGAAGAAAGTCAGTAGGGAGAACAAATTTTAAAATATGGAATGAAAATCAATAGCAACTAAAGGAATAATCATGAATATTCTGGTTAAACAGGTTTTTTATAAAATTATGGCTTACAGATAGTTTAGTCTTCATGTGGTTCAGTATGAAATAATATGGACTTTCGGTTAATGAAGGTAGCAAAAACTTCAATGTATCAGAATTATTTTTTCAGCTATGAAAATCTCTATAATGAAAATATGCATTTCTTGAGTTTTTTCCCTAACCTGTTTCCTTTATCCCATTTCAAAATATCTTTATTCTATTATCTGTGAGGGCTCCATAGGGATAGATACATTGAAAATCTAGATCACAAAAAGGTTGAGGTTGGGAATCTGCATGTCATTTGGTCCAACGCCGTTGCTCAAGCAGGGCCATCTACAGCCAGTTGCTCAGGACCATGTAACTTTTAGAAACCTCCAAGAAGGGAGACTCCACAATCTCATCAGTCTTTCAGTGGACTCTCTCAGTAGCTCCATATGTGTCATGTACTGAGGACCACAGAACTGGACACAGTATTCCAGATGTGCCCTTACCAGGCATCAGCATATATCCACAAGATCTTTAAACCAAAGTTTCAGTTCCATTTTAAAATCATCTTATGTTGATATTTTAATTGAGTTTATTTTGAGTATCAGTAGCATGATTCTATCATATTCTGAGCACTACCTAAATATTAAGAATGACTTTACCTTAACTTTACACAGGGCTTGGTGCTGACTGTCTAATACAGGGTAACTCTCACAGCAATAAATTACTTTAAAATAATTATTTTTTTAATAAGTGAAAAGATTCAAAGAGATGTAGAATAGCTAAAGATCCCTATTGACTTCAGTGGACTATCAATATCATAAGTCAAACCTCATACATGGAGAAAAGAGCAAAAATTCACAATTTGCTGCATTACATTCTCTAGTTGATGAATACAATTGGATAACCAAAGCTTTGCAGTTTGAAATGCATTCCAAGTATCTCCTCCAAAGTCTAAACTATGAAAACTCCTTTCTGTGGCTTCAGAACATGCTTTAAGTGCTTGTGTTTTTTGGCTATTTTGTTCTCATCAATTTCCAGGGGAGGAAAGGAGGAAAACATACCCACCCCCCAGCATTAAAAGCATAGCATGAAATATGAAATATAGTTACAATGACAACAACATTGGCTTCAAAGTCTGACTCGCTGCTAAAGAACTCCTGAAAAGGTTAAAGTTTGGCTACTTACCTCTTTCTAACTCTTGTATTGTTAGCCACGAAAGTACAATCAGTCCAACACAAACACACACAAAAACTGCAAGCAGTGAAGCAAACAAAATTTCATAGTAACTAAGAGGAACATATTTTTTATCAGGTGATTTCCTTGGCTTCATTTCTGTCTTGAAAGCTTGTATGAATTAAGGACTGAAAAAAGACAAGAATAACCTGAAAAGGAGGCTAATAATCCACATGAACAGATATTTATAAGAGACTGCTGTAAATCAATTGCACCATAAAACTTTATTGACATTGGTTTTACAACATTCCTGAACAGTCATATTCATGCACAGGATATGCAAATATGAAGAAATGAAATCTCTTAAGAAAGCACTTGAGATTTTGTCTCAGATAAAAAATAAGCAAAACCACAGAAATGGAAGGTTGGACACTGAATTTGCACTATTTCTTATAATTTTATATTTTTAAGTGAAAACTAATAGAAAACATTGCTGTTGGATTTACTACACCAACAGGGTTTTTTTTTTAAATTCTTCAGAAGCGTAGTAATGAAGATGACAGTGAAAGCCATATCTTTTATGATTCTGCTTAAAAAGTTTCTTTAAAGGTAATTTTCCATATGTAGGAAGTGTTGGCAAATGAGTTGTTTAGTACTATGTCATAGTTCTGTAACACATTCAGCACTGAATGGTAATTAAGCAGTACAAATTAATCTGCGTAAGGCATAGTTCTTTGACCATGTATCTGGACAACTAACCAGAGAAGACATTACGACATGTATGCTTATTTTATATTTTATATTTTTGCTATGCCAGGCATAAATGTGCCATAGGGTGCAAGCCTTTGATAAAGTTAAAGCACTTGTGGATGGCCAGTGCTGCATCCTTAATAAAGAAAGAGTAAATTAAATGAACAATGCACCATCCAGTCCTGAACTTTTTGTTACAAATTTAATCTGTCAAAAGTTTTGAATAAATCAGCTCCAGAAGAGTACCGTCATACTGATTTTATGTTATGTGTTCTGTAAGCCACTGTTTTTGACTCTGGATCAGAGATCCTAAATCCAGATATATGGTATGACATTCCTCAGCTCCCTTTATGGAACCGGAGAATCTAAGTAAACCAGCCGTATTCCTGCCTATAAGAGGAAAGGGAAACTTGTCTGAGTTAATCTTTGTAAGAGAGAGGCTCTAGCTACTTTTAGAGGCTCTAGCTACTTGTAAATTGATGGAAATGGAGATAATAAAAATTGGGAAGAAATTAGAAAGATCTGAAATAAGACCCATGGATGACAAAACAGTTGTCTGCCCAGTCTTTGAGAACGAGGGTCCTTGAAAGCATCTCCAACACAACTGGTCAGATTTGAAGCATTCTAAATCAAAATCAAAATCTTGGCCTGACAGTTACTTCCTTGATTTAGTGTATTATTAAATATTACTGTAATTCAGTAATATTTCCCATAACTAAAAATAAATAATTATTTACTTAAAACAAAAGTTAATGAGATACTCCATGGTATCTTAAGGATATATTCAGCCTTCAGCTGAACTTAGCCACAGTAGTAAAATTCAGGGCATCTTAATCATATTGCCATGACAGAGCAAGAGTAAACAGCCTGTATCCTGCAAATGGGCGAGATCTTTCAGTCATCATGCTAGATGAATTAGAGGAAGAACTGCTTTTGTATATATTGTATCTGAGATACACAGTTATATGAATATAAATGTTTGTGTATGTGTGTGTATACACACGAGTGTGCATAAGAGATTAAATTTGTACTGCTGAACCATAGCACTGTAGTATCTCTTAACTATTTGTAATTATTTACCAATGACTCCAATACCTCTCATTACAAAGGATTTAAGTTTATATATTTTTCTGAATGTTCACTCTATCACAGAGTGATATCACTCCTAAATACCTCTCTTTGCTCAGTTATACATATTAGATTATTCAACATCTAGCAGAATTACATAATTGCAAGGACTTGGGATGTCTCTGTCATATTTTGCATAATTTAGCTCTTTGTATCATTGATATTGTATATCACTAGCCAAAGATAAATACTATAACCCAAAGGTGTCACTAATTTTAAAATCTGAACTTATGCCCTGATGGTGAAGTGATTAACAAGAAGACAAGTAAAAGTAGTGGACATTTACATTTCAGTTATTCTACTAGCACCTTGCATGTGACACTCAAGTTGTATCTGCACTCATATACATTAATTACAGTCTGGTTGAGGGCATAACAGCATGGGTAGTCTCCAATGGGAGTTGTGACTCTTACAAATGAACTCATTAGCTAAACATTTCTAGCTGACAACAAGGTTGTGGTAGCAATAATTAATAGGCAATCCCTGAACACTGAGCTGATAGCTCTTCTGTTAATTTGTTTGTAACGTGTTACAGACTGTACTACTATGAGCTAGTTAAGAAAGAATGTAAGAATCCAGGATTTCACATATTCATTTGGAAATCTTCAAAATAGCAGGGGTAGACTTCAACACTGTGCCAATGTTAGTTTACCATGAATTATATAAGTAAAACAGTTTATGCTGGAATGAACCTATGAAGGTCATCTGATCCAACCTCCTGCTCAAGCCACGGCTAACTGAGATTAGATCAGGCTGTTTATGGCCACATCCAGGCAAGATCTGAATATCTCCAGGGTGTAAGACCCCACAACCACTCAGGAAAATAACATCTGTGACAGCATTGACTACCTGCACAATGACTATTTTTTCCTTATGTCTTATTGCAATTTCAGTTGCTGCCATTTGTGTTTATTGCCTCTTGGACCTTTACTATGTGATTCTGAGAGGAGTTTGGCTCCATTTTCTCTGCTGTTGTCTCTTAGGCAGCTGAAGACAGCAATTAGACACCTCTACCAGCTTGTCAGCCCACAGCCAGTACTGGTACATAGAGTTATTCCATCTCAGATTCAGGAATTTGAACATGTTGACCTTGGTTGAACTTTAAGAGGTTTCGGTCAGGCCATTTCTGTCTCTCTTTGTGGCAAGTGTATCCTGTAACTGGAAACTTCCCTCTAGCCGTTGACTTCACTTGTTTCTATTCTTTTATTCCTCATTTAGTTACTGGTCTTCTTGTTTGTTCTCATTCTGCAATCTTAGCTGTATATTATTTCTTTTAATAATAATTCTAAAGTTTATTTTTCACTTCTATTTCCTATATAGACTGATAGAATTCTTGAAAGTTGGATTTGGTTGTTTTGCTATGTGACTAAACTGATGAAATGGTGTGATTCATTCAGGAAAAGAGTGAGGATTAACAAATGTTAGAGAGAATTTCTGTCTACTGCAAGTTGTGGGTATTCACAGGTCATGAATAGCCTGCAGCATAGAAGTTATTCACTGGGGAAAATAATATAAAATTTAAAATAATAAACCAGGTTATTCAACTCTATTTGTGAACAATTTGCAAATAGGAAACTAGTGAAATCAGTTACATGTTGTTTTCTAAACTTTAGATTTATGATGCTGATTGTGAACTGTATGATAAAACAATTATACCACAATTTAAAAATAGTTTAAATAATGATACAAAGGAAAATACTCTATTAATGTGTTCAAAACCAGAAAAATATGTCAATTTATTTAAGTATTGATAATTGATAATTTTTTTGAATTTTTACTATAGTCATACTAGTGAAATTTGAGATTAGGACATTTTTAAAGAAATAGGTCATTGCTGCGGTAGAAGCCTAACTGACTCACAATTTAGTTTGTTTATATTACATCCACATCTGCAGCTCCATAGGTTTTGTAGCGTTTATTTTCTTTTTCAATCTTTTATTGATTGGCCTGCTTTTATGTTCTTGTTCAATCAGTCTTCAGCACAGGGTGAAAAGATTGCTGACACAGAAAAGGGAGGATGTATTCAGATAATTCCTCCAATACCCAGTCTATCACAAGCATACCTAAAGCCTGACATTCCATTAATAGCTAGCTAGCTGTGGGAAAATGTTTTGGGTACCCACACAGGTTTATCCTCCCCTATCAAAATGAAATGAAAATCAGCTTTCTTATGGCACTTGTTTTCAGGTGTATAAGTGATTTGTTCCTTTTGCTACACAGAGTTCCATAGGAGGAAGCAGAAAACCAAATCAATGGATCTGCAGTGAAAGTGCAGAGACAGACTCTGAGCTTATTTTTACTATTACATCATAAGGAGAAGTTTAAAACGGAGTCCATACAGAAGCACAGCCTCTCAGTAATGACATATATAAAAAAAACCTAAACCTATATATTGATTACCTTTAACTTTTCCGACTACCTGTATTGAGGATGCGGAAGATAACGTGGTAGTGGTCAGCAAGTTGTCTAACTTCATTTGATGTGAAAAACTTGGACCTCATTTACTAAATAAATTATCAGAATTTTTAATAGTTAACAATACACAATTCTTTGTGTAATTCATTGTTTAATATTGCTTGACTAAGAATGGTGTAATATACATCACTAATGTGCTATTCTCTCTTCAAACATTTTATCATGCATATTTGACCCACCTAGACATAGCTTGGCAGAGTAGTCATGACTTAGCCGAGGACTACATAGTCTTTTTGTACACCCTATGTTCGCCCATTTCCAGGATAATCCAACTTGGAGGACCTGCTGAATCTTCAGCTCTCTAGGAGGCTATTTCTTACCTTGAGTTTCTTAGGTAAGATCACAAAATTTTAAAAGTGCGTACAGTATTAAAGACATAAGTAACGAGTAATTTTCTTTCCTTTAGATTGGACTAGAGATGATGAAAAAAGCATGCTGTAGAACACAGAGATGTTTGACAAATGTAAAAAGAGCTGCATTTTAGTCACATTAAAGATATGAAAGAACAATGTCTCCATTTCCCTTGAAGACATAGAGTTTGAACTAATTAAAAAAAAGCAAGCAACCAACCAACCAAAAAACCAAAGAAAACCCTCCAAAACCAAACCAAAAAACCAACCTGGGTTCAGGGTCATGTAATAAGTGTAACTGCTCAGAGGCCTGTCTCCATTAGGCTAAGGTATGTTGAAGGTGGGAAGATAAAAAGGGAACTGGGCACTGATGTTTGCCTTGAGTCCCCAACCATTTCCCAAATCGGAGGTCTAAGTTTATATTGAAATAATGATTGTTGAGAACTCTGAGTTGATGTCTGGTTGCTCAGATCTGCTCATGGAGTCATCTGAGAATGGTATTGGCTCTAACACACTACCCAAGGACTTCCACATGTACACCTGACAAGAAATGAGTTTCCTAGGGGTGATCACAAAACAGATCAAACACATACTATGCAAAATCATAGTCACGGGTAAGTGAATACCATTAAATGACTAATAAATTTACTTTATACAGAAGACCATACTGAAACTCTGACAAAGGGTTCCGAGGAGTTTTAGATTCCTAGCACATGAATAATATCTATACCTTTTTGTGCATTCCCAATTTAATTAAATTCTGACTTCCAATAAGCCTTTAACAAAAAGGAAAAAAACAAAGCATTAAACCCCCACAGATTTTATATAATCCTTGAAGCGGTTTCAGAAATATGGATTAAAATTAAATGTTCAATGAAATCATCTGAATGGATTGCTGGGAACTACTCTGTCTCCATATTAATCGATCCATATCACGAAAGTAATTACAAATCCACAGCTGCCATTAGCAGTTGTAATTCTTCAGACTAGCATGGTGAAAAAAGAAATTTGCACAGAAAGCAAAAGTGGAATATATTACCTTTCCCACAGTATGGAGAAAGATTTTTTTTTAAAAAAAAAGCAACAACAACAAAACCCCACAAAAAAACCCTAGTACCAACAAAATCATAGCATCTCTTGCTTAAGCACATCCAGAAAGATTCCATGGGACAGCACTGAGGTTCCTTTTCAGAACAATCAATACCTTGTCTGACTTTGGGTAGCTCCAGCTCAACATTTACTTACTTTTCCAGGAGTTTCCAACACATAATCAGAGAATCATATTTTATGCTAGAATCAAAGAAATGTGCTTCCTAATAGATTATGATAAAAGTGAGGTACATGAAGTGTATTCAGAAAGGAAATCTGTGATTAATCCAATTTACTTCAGTGGAAGTGATCATAGAGCCAGCAGCTAACACTGGGATTAAAGGAAGATTTTCACCTAACTTTAGAGAAGTAATGGTGAGAGGAAGAATTTTCTTATGGAGGCAGTCAATTCTTCTTCATTAAAAAAAATGAACATCATAAATAAGTATTTTAACATAAACGTCTAATTTTTTAGGTAGTTAAAATCAGGTGAGCTGGATATAAAAAGATGCCTTCCATTTAGAAAATAAATTACTTAGTCATATCGAATTAGTTAGCTGCGTTTCCACCCCCAGATGCACGTGCTTGCTTTTATTCCC
>JAOXJM010000003.1:848617-859886 GCA_026413425.1 Tringa solitaria
GAAATCGGTGTAAAATCTGTTAAATGATCTGAGAAGTGAATGACTCCAAACTACTTTGGGGATTTAAATAGTTAGACATCTCAGCAGAGCAAACCACATAATTTTTCAAGGTTTATTCTTTATGCATAAACAATATTTGAATATAACTATTGCCACACAAAACTCAAGAATTCGATACTTCAATTTAAGGTGGCTGAACAGATATTTTTGTGCAGCTTTATCAGTATAACTGCAGAAAACAATTAGCTGTCTTACAGTGCTAAAGGTATCTTTTATCCTTTTAACAGTTGAACCTGAAACAAAATACTATCTATTCTGAAGAAGCAACACTTCCAAATAAGTTATAACTCTGGATGTATTAAAACCAAAACAGAAAAAAGACCAAAACCTTAGATTCATTTCTTAATTTCTGAGGTTGACTAATGTGATGCAGAAAGACTGGCTTTGCGTTGTGTGTTTCAAGGAAGGTGACTGTAATGCCAAGGTTATTTTAGAATTACGCGTTTCACCTTTAAGGTGTTATCTGTCACTGCCGCTATGGCTTATCATTAGCATATCCTTTGATATGCATCACAAAAAAATGTAAACATAAAGCAAAAGAGAGATGGGAGTCATAAACAAAACAATGTTGTTACTATTTGGCTCACTTAGTGTGGAAAATTTTTCTTTAGTTTTTCCTGCAGTCTTTTGAAATGGAGATAAAATAATTTTAAAAACAGTACTAGAAACTAGCCCAAACCAGTAGAGTCTGCATAAATGGAAGTGTTATCTGTGAAACTGCTTATAAGAATGGGACTGAAAATGTTCAAAATCATCGTATTGGTACTTTCTATTAGGTTCTATCCTATCTTCCTCAAAGTTGTTCTTTTGAGATGGTTTTGTTGAATTGATTCACTTTATAAGAACAAGAAAATAGAATTAAAGACAAAGTACCTGCCTGGTAAAATTCTATGGGACAATAACTTTCTTACTTTGGAGGTCATCAAGCTGATCTCTCTCTGATGCCTGCACAAACGGGGTAGGGGGCAAATGGGTCAGAGTTGCAATTTCCTGTGACTGTGCTTTTTGCAGATGTTAAAAGTGAATACATACATCACACATATATAAAGTATAATTAAGACATTATACTATTCTTCCATGTACCTTATCTCATCAGATGGTAAAGTGTCAGTGCAACCTTTGTATCAAAATGTGATCTGAATTAATATATCAATACCCATGTTTATACATGGGAGTGTTCCCTTGCTGCACTTACTAGTACTGTACAGTAGTACTACTGTATAAGTGCTTATCCTTTGTCAAACGCTGTTTGACTGTGTTAATAAGGAACCGAACGCTTTTCCTAGATATATTAGCAGAGATCTTTGCATTTCAGTGTCTGCTTTTGGAAATCCTTATTGAATGTCTGAAGAAGAAAGCAATATAACAACTTCCAAAAACTGAGGATTTAATTACCATTTGCATGGTCTGTTACACATTTGTGTAATAAAATTGACCTTGCAATTTTTAGTGGTTTATGACATAACCATTACTCATGCTTCTTAAAGATTCATGGAAAATATCTTGCATATGTATTTTTATTTGAATATAATTTTCAAACAGTCCAAACACCCACTGGAAAAAAAAGAGGCTTAGATAATTCATGAGAATCAGACTAAGCAGCATGTACAAACCCTCACCTCCTGCCCCCAAAAGCCAAAACAACCAAAAAACCCAAACTCCAAAACCTCAACACCAACAAAAAATCAGAGGCTGCCAAGATAATGATACTGTTCTTACACCCCTGTGCCTAGCCTTTATATCTAAGAGTCCTAAAAAATTCTTCAGTCAGCTGAAAACTATCAAGGGAAGGATATTAAAGACATTAAGCCTGACCACCAGGACATGATTCTGAAAAGACTGTAAATGGCACATTCTTCAGCAAGTGGTGTAATATGTGCATTGGGAACACGGCAATCTCCATATGGAAGTCCTGCTGACAGTAGCAAAATACTTTTTAAGCAGTATGTACTGTTATACTGCTCCAAAGAGCTGTGAATTGTGTGATCTGGAAGCCTGGAAGCATGTACCGTATCTCTCTTCCATCTGTGCAGGACGGTTATGGTGCCAGACAGGTAGTAGGCTCTGCTGTGCTCTGCTACCCTTCATCTGCTCTCATAACTCCCACTAGTAAAAGCAGAATTATACTGCTGAAATTACGTTAAATCAATGAAATTCCATATGGTATGAGGTTAATCATTTGTTTTCAATACATGTTCTTAAAATCAGAAGTAGAGTTCTATTAAATTTCCCATTTAGATATGTGATGTGTGTTTAGTACAGTTAAAAACAACAGCAACTGCAACAACAGTAAGACAACCAAAATCCCTCCAACATTTGTAGAAGATACATACATATTTAACATACTGGTGTAGTGTAACCAATTTTAAAAATAGTATATAAAGCTAAAGCTTCCAAATGCTATTCTCCTAGATGAGATTTGTTTTCTTCAAAATGAGTAGATTATTCTTTTTTTTAAGTTTTATAACTGGAATACAGCATATATCGCTTCTTTTTATGCTTGAAAATTTTCCACAAACTCAAACCAACCAAATAGCCCTATAAAGTGTTTGACTTCCTTTTCTCCTCTTGTTCTTGATAATTCAGTGGCAAGATTACTCACACCTGGTGCTTTTGTTACCCCTCAGTATTCTGATTGCCTCTTGAAGCTCTTCACAATTTCATTCTTCTACAAATGGCTCAGCTGTCTGGAAAAAGGCTGATTGTTGTTTGCTTTTGTGAATTTCAGCATTGAGGAGCTCAGTAAAATACTCTTGATCTTTCTATAATTGCATTTGTTTTAACATGAATATGTCTGCTTTTCTGTGTTCATTCTTTAACTTACTAATATCATTTCTTCACATATCGATATCCTTACAAATCAGTCTTGCTTTATTATTACTATCTTAGTTCATCTTCTCTGCTGTTCTGTGCAAGTTCTGGCTTTTACAGTATCTTGTGAAAATAAAAATAATAACAGTGTTAAATTTTTTTCTTCATGCTGCTGACTTACCAACTTTAAAAAGTTTCCTTAGGACCTCTCGTGTCCTGTTTTGGCCCTTCCTTTGTCCTGTGTGTTTCTTACCTCTTTTGGACCTCTCAGTGTATTTCATACACATGGGCTGGTTTGTTCTTTTGCTACCAGTATTTTCTGAGACCTCTGTGTACCCTTCTAAAGCCGCAAACCTTTTCCTAGTTATCCTCAAAGAATTTCTGTCCATGATTTAGGTTGCCTGTAAAGGAGAATTCTGCCTGTATTATTTTGCATTTCTCAGAAGGAATCCAAAGGCTTATGTACTTTCTTAATTTCTTTATTACAGTAAGTCTTTTGCCTTGCTGTATCAACCTGGTAGTTGTGACTTAGGCTGGTCACCAGTAGCTCTTTTGGTCCCAATAATAACTTTTGAGGATTTTCTTTGGCAATAAGGATATGCTTAGATGTGGTACTTCATTTCAGGATACATCTGCACATTCATGTGCACACCTTTAAGGATTACGAAACAATTCTAGAGAGAATGCAGTGTAACTCCTTATTTTTTTCTCTGCCATCAGCAAATGGCTAGGAAATCCATAAACTAGGAAATCTGCTTTGTCCTTTCCTTTTCTGATGCTGCTTTAGTCTTGCTGTTACAGTTACTTTGCTCCAATGACAAAAGAGCACTGTAGAGTCATAGAATCATTTAGGTAGGAAAAGACCCTCCAGATTATCAAGTCCAGCTGTTAACCTAACACTGCTAAAGCATGTCCTTAAGTGTCACATCTGTACATCTTAAGTATCTCCAGGGATAGTAACTGAAACATCTCTGATGTTTTTTTCCATCAGGTACATGACCAGCTGTAAAGGTCTTTCTGTTGAAACCATGCCAGTGTAACTATCCTGCTGTATGATAGAATTTGGTTTTACCCCTTTTTATCTCAGCTATTAAAAAACAAAATTTAAAAATCACTCAAAATCCCAAATGAAAATCATTGTTTCCAAGGTCAAGTAGTGAAAGTGTAGGAAATACCAAAGTTAGGATTGGCAACATATTATTTGTATTACAATAAAATTTTTAATTATTTAATAATTTTTCTTTAAGTCTTCTGCTAAGGCATTGAGCAGACTTCCTCAGAGGTTAACTCAGTGCTGCGTGGAAAAGAAAATTGTGCATAAAAAAATTAATATGTGCCTTCCTTCATCTTTTTATCTTTAAGCAAATGAATTTTCCTGTGTAATATTTAACATTGTGTGCCAGGGCTACCTACTTATAGTGTCCTCCAGGGAAAAAGAACTAGCTCAGATTTATGCTGAGAAACCTTGTATATAGCAATCCTAAAGCTAGAGTTTTCTCAGGTTGGTTTCAGTTGAACCCTATGTTTTGTTCTTCAGTTTGTTTGCTGGATATAAGTTGCTAAAATAATACAATAATAATGTTTACTAGAGCAGTATTAATTTGCATAAGAAAACAGGCATTTTTTTTTCGTTATATACTGTTGCCAAAAGGTGGCAGTATTTGTCCCCAAAATTCTGTACTGTCTATAGAATGTTATGTATGCCAACCATAATTTATTCCTAGCTACACTAAATCATAAAAATTACTTGTTAAGTAGACATAGAGGGGAAGAACCTGATATTTGAAAGTTTAAGGGTGACATAGCTATAGTTATATTTTATTTTGACATAGAATGTTAAATAAAAAGTCTTGGAAGAGAGCAGTGATGGGGAAAGAGCACTTCACAAGTAGACTGCTAATGAGCAAGAACTACTTACATTTCAGATTCAGTTAGTGCTTTAAGTATTTCAGGTTTTAGAGATGTTATTAGGATTTGGCACATTAGATCAGGAGGTTGCTGTGTTCATCAATCAACGTGAAGAAATGCATAGAAATAATCCACTTGCATAAGAATTCATGCTACAGTAGTTGATTTTCCTTTCCAAGTGTTCAGGTGGATCCCAGCAAGGTACAGCTCATTTCCTTAAAAATTAGTGTAAAAAAAAAAAGTATCTGATGATACATGATAGCCTTTGCTAAAGAGCTGCAAAAAATTTGGCTATATATTTAGTATTTCAAAGTTTTGAGTTGGGGTGGGAGTTTTTTTTTGGTTCTTTTTTTAAGATTGGAGAGGGTATCAAGCAAAAAGATTTTATTCATTTTAGAAAGACCCCAACCTTGTAATTGTGTTTAACTACCTTTATTCATATCAATACAGACACTTAAGCCATGATACTATATTAAACCATTGACTAGAAAATAACCAAAATTTTATATTAACCTATTATTGTCTTTATGGTTACAGGTAAAACTTGCAGCATGTTTTTGGGGAGAGCTGAGGACAGTGATACCATATACAACTGCATATACCACATTTGGGTAGCAGTCACAGCTGAGGGCACATACCTATATCACTTGCCGCCTCACCGAGGCCCCAGTCAGCTTTGTTGTCCCTCTCCCAGTGGCATAGTGTCTGCATCAAACCCTACTCTTTCTAGACCATTTGCAGCAGCCCTGCAGTCACCATGGGTGGGCTTTGATTGCAAAAAGTTGTGTCTTTAAAAACTGATCAAGGAAGAATAAAACTTGGAAAAATTCTCTGCACTCAGGTAGCATTGTATTGGAACCTCTTTGCAGTCAAATGCTGGAGATGCCTGTCTGCTCTCTGGGTGAGCAGGTTGTGCAGAGAGGATGGGCTTTTTGGCAGGGCTCTGTCAGACCTGTACTAAAGCACGGGTTCTTAATATTTCTGGAAATACCTGTGTAGTCTAAAAAGCTTGGGAAAGTTAGTAACATGCCAACATTTGTTAATGACCTTCTGTTCTTGAGTTAATAGTGAGAAGAACTAAGAGATTTTAAGAGAAGTTACTAGTGTATTGGAATTCAAAAGTGTGGTAGGTGAATTACTCTTAAGCAATTGAAGATTGTACAGAACCATGGAAAGAAAACTGTAAACTGAGCTGTAATTTCTTTTATGAATATTTCTGTTTATTGCATATGACCTATATCTGTATACCCTCTCTATAATTACACGGAATCTTTCTCCTAAGGCTTTTCAGTTAGTTCTTATTTTGGATCTTCTACCAGTAGTTAAAGTAGACCACTGAGAGATTTTCTGATGCAAGAAGTCATTGCTCTGTCATTTTTTGAAATTTTTATTGTTATTTATTGCTACTTATACAATTAAGGTCTCATGTAGTTTATGGACTTATATGGACAATGTCTTCTATCAGAAATAGAAAAAATTCAGTTGGTGAGAACACATTCTGAACCATTTCAGTGTTACAGAGAAGTGTTCTTCATTTTAATTCAATGTTTGTTTTTTCAAGGGTCTATGATGAAAGCCTAATTACTGAGCATGTTTGAATCATCTTTGTATCTTGGTGTAGTAAAAACAGTAATTATAATGTTTTTGTTGTAGAAAATGTATTTCATTTTATCTTCATTTCAGTAGTGTTACATATTTTTCAAGACGTATTCTACAAATCAATTTATTCAGTTTATTACTCTGGAATGCGTTGTAACTGCTGAATCGGCATGAAAGACATTATTAAATCCAAGTCTATAACGTGAGTCTTTAAGAGAGATTACCCAACAGATTTAATAACTAATGGATGAGAAATTTCACAATCTAACATTGCACAAATACATGAGGTCTATCATAAACCGCTTCCACATTGGGCTGGCCCAATGTGTTTGTTTAAAGCAGTCTCCTGCTGTCACCCATTCTCATACCTGGCTTTGGCCATGCTATCGCCAGCACCTGGTATAGATTTATTGGAGTGTGCAAAGTCAAGGTGTTCACAGAGGCTTCAGCCTGCAAAGCGTAGGCAATTTCACGGAATAAGGATTTAATAAAAGGGAAATCTGCCTCCATATGGAACCAAAGAGCTAGCTTAGATCTTTCCTTTTTCCTTCGCATCTCTCATTTTTGTGATTCTCCTACATTAGTGTGTGGCTTGTAGATTGGAAAAACAGAGAAGGTAAGGAGTATCAGCAGTTACAGGTCTTTAGGGCTTCCTGGTTTGTTAGGGAAAAAAAGTGTTTTGCACATGTTTCTCAGGACTGGGGTTGACTGGGAGTTAAAACTGCTTGTAGCAACATAAGCAACCTGGGTGCTTTTGTCCTTGTTAGGGCTTTGAAGATTGGAGTAGATAAATGTATGGCTGAAGAGCCTGTGAGGGAGTCATTCAGCCTTGCCAGCAGCATGGGGTGGTTCACTACTCTCCTACAATCCAAAATAAGTGGAAAAAATATTTTTATATTTTAGTCACTGCCTCTGCAAACATAAGATATTAGGTTTTGTCAGTTTGGTTGCAGTCTTCAGTTGTCACTTTTTGAACCTGCAGGTGTTAGTTAGCTATGTGAAGGCTGCTATTTCTCTCCAAGTGCATTTTAGAAGTATTTTGACAGTCAAGAGAAAAAATTATTAAGAAAAATGGGAGTGTTCTATGAAATGAGTTCCCTAGGTCATAGCAAAATCTAGCAGTGTGTCAAACAATGGAAATGAGGTGCTGTGTTGCATATTTTATTTTGTTTTTTAAATAAAGCTACATATGATAATTAAATGCTGACCATTTCAGTTGATAAAAACTAATTAAGAGGTGAAAGTATATCAATCTTGTAGTTGCTAGGACAGTACAAGTTACAAGAGTTTTCTTAATAAAAAGCAAAAAACCCACTGGATTTGAACTCATTACTTTTACAAAGTAAAGCAGATAAGGGTTTAACTATGCAATGCAGCCTTTCCTTTGGGTTTGGGAATTTGCAAATGTTCCTTTAATTACAAGAACAGTTTATTATTGTTCTTAAGATAGAGAAAAAAATACTGACTATTATTTTAAAAAAATATTTTAAAAAATGAATAAATGGGATGGAGTCTGTAACTATACATAGGCACATGTATAGTCTGTATTATAAACATGGTTTTGGAAAAGTGATATATCTGTATTATTCTGTAACTTCAGCAATAATTCATAGTATACCAGAAAATCCTACTAGGTACATGGAACCAATGTCTAGCTTCTAAGTGCTTCTTATGCTACTAGCATAAGATCCCAGAATTAATCAACTAGATAAATGTGTGACCAGAGAGCTTCATTGTAGCCTTTTTTCTTATGAGACATACCAAAATATGTAAAATTATTAAAGACTAAATGATCACTTAGTCTGAAAAGTTGCTTTTGTAATAAATTCCAGCATCTTCAACAGCAGTCAAGTCTTCAGAATCATAAACTACAGTCCAGGAATCCAAAAAGGCTGGGAATTTTATCTTTGAACTTCAGCTGTTTCCAAGAAAGAAACTAGGGTCAAATGCATTGGTTTACTCTTTAAAAAAATAATACTGATGTTCTTTTCATTAAGACTCTATAACACTCCTATTCTTGGTAACCAACTCAAAATTGGCAGGGATGTGGCCTTCACACAAGATTTTCTTTGAAAATCTGTTCCAGCTGGATCAAGTTGTTATCATTTGGAATCTCTACACATAGAGGCATATGGCCGTTAGAAACGTATCAGAGCAAAACTGTCTGTAAGTGAAATCTTTGAAAATTCTTTGCAATGGGATTTTTCAGTATGTGGTTGAACAAGACTTTCCTGCAGTTGCACCATTAGTCCCTAATGGCTTGAGCCAGTAGCATGCAGGGGAAAAAAAGTCTTTCTGTCCTGAGACACCGTACAGGGAGAGATTGTACAGGGAATAGGGAAAATTGGAAATACAGGTTGGCAGAATGAGGAATTAGGTATTGGCAGGGGTGTGGAGAAGACTGGTGATGAGCATGCTTGGCAGCGTTGGATGCCATGGCTGATAGGAAGAAAAATGAATAATTGGTAGATGCTAGAGAAGAGGTGGAGAGTAGTATGGAAAATCTTAGCATTGGAGTTTGGGGGACACAGTATGAGTTTAATAAGCTCAGGATGTGGAAAGAAATAGAAGTAGGTCTAGGGCCATGGTCAGATAGGAAAGGAACAGGAGTTAAGCTGTGGTTATGTTTGAAAGCAGAATTGGGTACCTTACAACATTGAAGTGTAAAAAAAATCTGTACCTATGTAACCTGAGATGTAACACTGGAATGAATTTCACTTGAGTGAACGCTTGCAAAATCCATTACTGATAGATACAGAAATCGATACCAGCTGCCACCACTCTTAGTGAGGACTGCAAAGGTCTTAGTATTTTTCAGGATTCTAACCAAGCAACATCGTGTGGACAAAATGATACTAGAATATGGGGGCTGAAATTAGAGGCAATTTCATTCTGGCATTTCCTATCTTAGTTTGCCTTTGCATCCATAATAGTGTTTGAATTTTTTAATGTAAAGGTTTTGCTGTAAAATTATAGAAATATAGCAATGCTAATACTGATTTGGTTAAATTCTCAGGATAGTTATTTTGAGATGGAATATTTGTTACAGTATCACTGTATCCCTATTTTAAACTAGCTCTACGTATTGAAAAGACACCACTCCCTTACTTCATGAACCACTTCTTCACATCTTCGCAGTAATACTCGCCTCAATATCAAGCTTAGAGAATTCTGCTTACAATAGAGAGTTATGAAGGTTTTAGTAGAAAACTCAGTTTGATTGCCTCCATTTATTTATTTTTTTCTTTTAAAAGTTTCCTTTTAGTTTATTGGCAACTGAAATTCTGACCCTGTGGGAAGTGAAAAACAACAGTCCAATTGACTTCACTTGAGAGAGAGTAATACCTACTGTTTTCATATCTTGTTTTGAAAGCAAAGACAAGGCTCGGTGTCTTGTGATTGAGTGCTGGGCTAGGCAACGGAAATAAGTCCCTGCAAACTCTGGAACTGACCTTTGTTTTGAGTAATAAATCTTGAGGGGTTTTTTGCTGTTATTGTGTGATAGTAATCTGGTTAGAAACTGGAACAAGGACCGTATATCATAGCTGATTTTGTTGAACTGGACCACAAATTGCAAGCTGAATTTGAATTAACTTGGGGGATTGAACGTTAGTGCAGAGGTGAGGGAACAAAGCAAAGACAATTGGTTGCACTTGGTGCTTCTAAATGTAAACAGAACAGAAACACCTCAACTAGTCCCCGGACTGCTGTCAGGACAAAGTGTTGCCTCAAGACTCCTTTTCCCTTTTGAGTGAGCATGGGAATATTTCCATTTTTCTTTAGCTCATTTATGTTGCACATGTGGCGTGGGATTCATCTCCGTTAACTTCATTTGTATAAAGTTAAATATCTAAGGAAGAAAAGACTGAAGGAAAAGCTCCAAAGTTCTTTCCATATCTCATAAGCTATTTTAAAATGGGACAAGCAGCACCTTTGGAGTTTTCTTTCTCCACATGTGAAGGATGTTTAGTTAACTTGTATAGAGAGATGATTCACTTTGAAATAATTGAGGCTAGGTGAGATAAATCCTACCAATGGAGAATTTTGCATTAAATGAACTTCCATGAAAACAGTTATCCAAATCTTTCCTCAGCAATATTGGCCAAGCTTCCAGCAATAGTATTGAAAGCTGTTAGAGCAGAGCGCAAACTGTTTTGTGCAGATATTGTGTAAGTCCTCACTGTACTCAAATGCAGAAAAACAGTCTGACTTTTTCCAAACAGGATTGTGATTGTTACAGTCAGGTAAAAACTGTGATCTGTGATAGCTCAAATGTGTGAAAAAGGTTAATAAAACAGATGTTTTAAACTAGTGATTTCAGTACAAGGGATGGGAATTAGTGATACTTACTGGTTAGTATTGAATAAATATATGTAAAAATATATGTACACACATTTAGATGCATACAAAGACTAGCTTGATTTTGGAAGGTGTTTTACAAAGTAACATTGTAAATAAATTTTTAAATTTACGTGGAAGAGAGCAAGGTACCAGTTGGAAATTATTCATTGAAGCAAAACTTTATGAGTTTTGTTGTCGTGTGGCAAGTGGAATTAAAAAGAGACATAAAGGTATTTTCAGGGAATTACTCAACCTAGGATGAATACATGATTGGTCTGAAATGCTGAAGAGACTTCCCCTTGGCCCTGAGGTAAGAGGTGGCTGAGGGAGCTGGTGCTGTTGTACCGCAGGCAGGCAAATCACATTTAGATAGCCCTGAAACAGCTTTAAGTCGTGTCTGCAGTTAAATGGATTCCTTGATGGCTGGGACGTACAGAAGAAGAGCAACAAAGCTGGTGAGGGGTCTGGAGCACAAGTCTTATGAGGAGAACTGGGGTTATTCAGCCTAGAGAAAAGGAGGCTGAAGGGAGACCTTATTGCTCTCTACAAC
>JAOXJM010000003.1:897204-908812 GCA_026413425.1 Tringa solitaria
ACTGTTATATTTTTTGAACACTTAAAATTCATTTTATTAATAAAATTGATGCTGTTGTTTCTTTTTTTTTTTTTCCTCAGAACTATGTGAATTGGGAGACGTGTTTCTTTTATTGAATTAACTCATCATCATGGTCTTGTTATTTCAACTGTGGACTTAGCTGACCAAATTTCTATATTGCATGAGAGAGCCATTAATCATGTGAAGAGGATTTGTATACATTCAGTTGCTCAACATCTCATCTCTCACTTCGCTCCCAAATAAATTCAATAATGTTGCACATGTTCTTTTGCTTTTCTTTGTGTAGTCAATAATATTAATTTAACCTCCTGTGTGTATGGTGGGTGGTTGGGAGTAACAAAACAAACCTTGGATTGCAGTGAGGACCATGAAATTTTATTCTGTTTGAATCCTTCAGTATTTAATTATTTTGATTATCCCCTGTTGGTATGAAAAAAAAATCTGGTAAAGTACATGTTTAATTCATCATTCAGAGCCACACTTAGTGTTCAGATGTTGACTGCTGGATATGAACTTCCTGTTACTTACTGTGTTATTAGGGATAGTTACTAATCCCCAACCCAGGAAAACACTATATATAGATTGTCTACTGTCCCTGAGCATATCTGTACATTACAGCTCCTGCTGAGTACAGGGCAACAATATACACATGCCTTAGACTATGAAGAGCCTGGGTTAAAGTGGCTTCTCGTGGGACACAGAGAAGATGTAGGGCTTGAGAAATATATTTTTCTTCCTACTTGGAAATAGGAATGAGGCACTTAGGGCATATGATTGTAAAAAGGCACAAAGAAGTCAGATATGTCTCCACTGATAATTACAAGCAGCCTTGAGGTTGTCATCAACCTGAATGTGTCAGATGAGCTGAACATGCATAGAACTATACTGATTTCACTACAACTTTTCAGCTTATCTGTTTGTGAAATAGTTTGCTTTTCTATTTCTATAGCACATTTTAAACTTTATGGAGAGGTTTTTAATGTTCTATACTGAACACCATTCAGTGTTTACCTTGCAGTAGAACAGAAAACTTTCTAAACTATTACTGCATTGATTTTGAAGTAAGTCTGTAGTTTCTGGTATTTTCTTTTATAGAATATTCTTTCACAAAATTATTTGATAGAAGTTGTTGATCCTACCTGTTCACTCACTTGGTATCATCTATGGGGGTTTAAAGAGAAATGGAGTCCTCAGCTTCTGGCTAGTAATGAAAATGGTATTAAATATGAGGCAAAGTCTTGCAGATTTTTTGCATCTATAAAGATGCATAGATGATATAATTTGTTTAAAAAGGTCAGCCCCATAAAACTAGTTTTGGAAATATTTGAATTAGTGGACTTAAGAGGGAAGAATTCCATTGATTGTTGGCTAGAGACACACAACTTTTTTCAAATATGGACTTTGAGGGTAAATACGATAAGCTTTAAATTAGGCTTGATGCACCTTTCAAATGTGACAAATACCTCCACGATACTGATCATGTTTAAAATATGCCTAATCTTATGCCCAGAGCATGGCCAGTAGAAGTCAGTGGTTAATCCTAACTAGCGTAGCAGAAAGCTTTCTCTAATGTGTGTCTGTACGTCTTAACTGCTCAACAAACCTGCAGAGATTTGATAGCTTCCCCACCCCAGGCACCCTGACAACCTCTCAGCATGTGTTTTCCTATCCGTATTTTGCATCTGCGTTTGGCCACACACACATCAGTGGGATAATACTTGTAATCTAAAAATAAAATGAGGCATAGTGAGGGTTTTCAGTGCTGTGCAAATTATTAATTTATTACTGTGTAATGTTGTATCTCTGTTTTCTTAGTCTGAAAAGGGGGGATTCCCATTACTGTAGAAGTGCTTATTAGTTTTCACTTGTTTTCTTTGCTCTTGTACGGAGCTTGTCCTTCTGGAGTGAAAAGGTTTAGGCTAATTGCTGCTTCTAACAAAGTGTGCTTTAAATAATGCCCAACAGACATTCTATCAGTGTATTTCTGGACAGGAAGCATTAAGTGTAGCGTTCTCTACTGCATCCATCAGTATTGAGTTGGGAAGATGCATCCTCAGCAGAAGCACAGAGCTGGGTGAGCTCTGCCCAGCTCCTGGTGGAACTGCAGGAGGGAGCATTTTGAGTGCAGCTGAGCAGGGGCTGCCTCAGCCCCAGAGGTGTTCCTGTCGTGTTTGCTTGGCAAAATGTGCAAGAGATGATAAGCCATATCAAAGGGCCAGTGATTTTTCCAGGTTGTTTTTTTTTTTTCCTTTTTATTGTTTCACAGTATTAGAGTGCAAGCTCATTGGTGAGCGTGCAGCGTTTCTGGTCATTATTTGGTTTTGAAATGCTCAACCTTCACAAAAGCACAGACCCTACCATTATTGTATTCTGGTTACCAGATGATTCACTTAAGTCATGAAATTCTTAATTAAGTTGCTGTAGAAATTTTCTGTAAACTGTCTCCATGTAGGAGTATAACTGGCTTGGATTTACTTATCTTTTTAACATACATCCAATGGGAGAAAGGAGAAATTATGGTGCCACCAGAATAGGGATTTGTTTTGCTCTTTACCAGAAAGTGTTGCCTGGAGGCTTTTATGTGTATGAAAATGAACAAACTGAACACTTGCATTTCTAGACTCAGTAAAAACACTAAATCTTCAGTGAGGCTTGTGATACAGGTGCCCCAAATATCAAACTGAAAGCCCATTATGGAAACCTTTTCTCCTTGTGTTTACTAAATTTAAGTGACCAAAGAATTTTTGTTCAGCCTCGTGACAAAGAAAAAAATCTTGAGAGCTTTTCTATATAGAAGTAGATATTTTTAACAGTAAAGGAAATGGAGGCTTCATCTGTATCTTGTAACCTAAAGTTTGTAACTCTTTTTAACTTTAATGGATGACTTAAAATAGCCATCATAATTAATTACTACTTGCCACTTTCAATCAATCAGTTAATCCTTACAACACCTCTGAGACCTTGATGCATTATAAATTTACATGCCAGTATAATTGATTTTTATACTATAATAAAGCATTACTTAACCTGTTTTAAGACAATTTTAATAATCATATTGGGAGGGAATGGGTAGCCTGCGGGAAGGTCATCTTAATCTAATTGTGTAGAAAACAGATCAGTTTTTTTTTTAAAGGATGCAAGTAACGTTTCTCTACTACTTCCATGATTAGAGAGGGATTGATCACAACATTTCAAATCCCAGGTGTTTTCTGAGCCTTGCTGTTGAATAAAGACATGAAAAAAGGGGGGAAAAAATGTTGGAAGGTCCTACAGAGAAGCAAGCATGACCTTTCAGGGAATAATCAGAAATTACAAAGATTGTATCTTACTGCAAGAGATGCCAGTTTTCTCAATTTAAAAGCTATTTAAAATTCAGAACAGCTTTTATTGAATGAGGCAGTTTGCTTTTATGACCTTCTATATTTGCTTGCTAAACATCAGACTAGGTACTTGAGTACAAGAGCTTTAATCATATGCTTCAAAACATAAATTCTCCTTACTGGACAATTGTCAGAAGAGATTTTTTTCAAGCTGTAGAAACTGATAGGCATTCAGACATCTGTCTCTTCGTTAACACATGAATACCAGAGTGGAGACTGTTTTCAATGTCTTTTGTAGTCTCAGACTGGATAACTTTTCTCATTTTGTTTTTCATGTATCGTGAACATTTCTGCCCTCTGAGATGTGTCCTGCTTGTCAGAGTCCTGAGAAAAACTTCCTCTCTCTCTTTTTTTTTTTTTTTAAACTCACTGATGGTAGTATCTATTTTGCCAAAACTCTCACAGATAGTGAAATTATTTTTCATTTCTAGCTATCTGTGCTATTTAGTGCTAGATTGTGGTTTCTTCTTCCTTTTCCATGTTATTTACTACTTTTTCGTTTTCTCTCTGATGCTCTAGCATTTTGAAGTTCAGTGCAAATGCTGTAAACTTTCCTTGATTTAGTGTCTTCCAGAGACCTCCAGCTTTGTGTTTGGATGACCTGTATGGTTACAGAAACACTGTGAATATGGTTATTGCATAGTTAAAAATTATCAGTGTAACCTCAGTACTGCTGTAGTGCTGACCTATTAATGCAAATCATTCCCAGTTGTGTTCTTACATCTCCCTAGCCCTCATAGCTCTGTGAATGGGACTTTTTTATGCTGTCTTGGTAAAAATGCTTTTAAGAGCCTTTTTGAAGAAAAGTAATAATATCTATACTGTTGAAAAAAAATCAATCTAAAATTGTGGCTTGTATTGTTTCATACCATTAAAACAAAATACTTCATTTTGAAATAAGATGAAACTAACCAATATATGTTTACCTTTACGTGCCAAGTACTCTATAAGTTCCAAAGGCAAGTTGCATTAGAATGTATCTTTCTTTTAAATTGCACAGTAAATGTTTATATTTAAATAAATATTCTGTTTACAATGTTAACAAATATTTGATAAATAATTCAAGCACCACAAGATATTTGCTTACAATAAGATAAATGTAAATGGAAATAGAGAACATCACTCATCTACCACAGTTCATACAATGCTGCAATTATGCAAGACATGTGTGATACTTTTCAGTATTATGTCTAAATTACTGATGACTCGTCTCAGCAAAGTATCCATTGTAATCAAAGTGCTTGTTTAGTTAAGAAGTTATGCCAAAATAAGTGGCTAAACTGGAACAGATAGCTTCAAAGATTGTTTCTTGCCTTGCACATCAGTTCTCCTCTGCAACCTAGTCCTGTGGCTCTCATTGCGTGCCACAAACCTTGCACTTTCCCGGAATTTTTCTATGATACCTTTTGAACGAGTTAATTTTTATCATCATTACCATAGATCTGTGGCAGCCATCCTAAGAGATCCTACAAGCACACACTTCTGTATTGTGGCTGAGGCTATCTTATGGTGTTTTAAAACAATTCTTGCTTTTGCTAGTCAGCCTGAAGAAACCTGTAAAACAATTTTGTGATCAGTCTTCTGACAGCCCTATGAATCTCTGCTATACTACCAGTATATTAGAGCAGCCCAGGGTTCTGCAGACCATTAGCAATATGATTCTTTGGGATGTCTCAAATAAGGTAAGCTCCTTGCTGAGGAAGAACGGTCCAGTGCTTTTCTATTGAGTGCTACTGATCAGTTTATATTGGCTTACATTGGGAACACTTTCTTCACAAGGGTAAGATATTAGTATTACATCAAAGCTGAGATTCCTATTTGTCCCCAGTTTTTATGGCCTTGCTCAAAGTCGTCTTCATTACGATGCAACAGTGGCTTGAAATGTTTGATCAAACATATTCAGAATGATGCAGATGCTGTTAAGGAATTTACAAACAAAACCCCCAGTGTGTTTACTTGAGCAAATTTAAATGCACAAAAGTATACAGGTTAATGTTTAGATCTTGAGATGCATACAAAAAGTTATATAAATGACATTTCCTTTGATGGCTTTTCCTCCAGTTCATTGCTCACCATGCAAGTCTATATGTAAGTTTAGTGTGACGGCCAAGTCACCGTAGAGCCTGGCTATGCTCCCAACCTGGATAATTATTTTGTTATTTATCAGTCTAATAACTTTTTGACATGTTATATTGTGCTCACTCAGAACTCACCTGGTTAAGGTTACATCAAAGATTGACCTCCATTGACAAGATTAAATTGAAGTCATTTTCTCTTAGAGCTTTGCAGGTAGAGTATTTGTGTTGTCAGCAAGCAGGACTTTATCCTCTTTCCCTTGGGCATTATCTTAAATGCAGTGTCAGAATGCAAGATGGATTTACTTTAATATTTTTTTTTCTCCAATTTTTATTTTTAATTTTCCTTCTATCACCTTTCAGCTGTCACACTCAATAATTTCCTTGGAAGGAAAGTGCCCAAAAGAAGCCACTGTACAACAGCTTTGCTTAAAGGCTGATCTTTTTCATTAGTATTTTTGAGCTATATATATTTTCTGATGTTTAATCCTTAGAATTTACAGGACTAGCTTAAATATGTAATTTTTTCAGGTTTCTCACTTGCAAAAAGCCCCCAGCAAACCTAACCCCAAAACTCCCTAAATCAAATGGGAAAAAAAAAGACCAGGAAAATATTAATTTTCTGTAATACCATAAGGACTATTTTATGCTAGAATTTGCTTTAAAAAAACTGATATAAATAATAATATTTTGCATACACTTGTGGAATTGAAAAGAGAAAATACAGGCTCAGACCAATAAATCAGTGAATACTAAATCAACCAAAGAAACAATCAGTCCTAAATACCCTTAATTGTGAAACGAGTGGTTTCATTTATTTAGAATATAGCAGATTTTAATACTTGGCTAGCCTTGCCACTTAGAGAACATGATGAATGAGGATGTCTACTAATTAACTCCTTTGGAAAGGGAAATAACTCACTGAATGAAAGGAAATAATATTCTTTCAGAGGTGATTGCCATGTATATTCTGACACTCTTATTTGAAATTTGTTCATTTTCCCTACCATTTCCAGAGTATTATACAAACCCACAGGCAAGGTAAACTTACATCTTTGAAATCATGAAATCTGTCTGTGGATTACTGTAGAAATTATTCCATGATACATAACTTAAAATCAGTTAAAAGGGAACAGTATATGGCTACATATTTTAGTACAGAATCTTTTATCCCCAAATATATTCTTGTTTTGCTTAAAGAATAATATTTAAATACAACTTTTGTGTTAAAATTCAGAGCTAGATGTTTGTGAATGCTTTCAGTGATGGTCTTTAATAAGAAAACAACCAACCAAGACCCGTTTGGTTTCTCTGTGACAGTCCTGATAAGACTTATAAAGCCAAGAAATGTAATGAAAGCAACACAGTTGCTCATCTGTAGTTCTAGCAGTTGTGGGGGTGATGTCCTGCTCAACAGAGAAAAAGGAAAACAAACCCATGTCTTTAAGGACAAGAAAACAAGTGGTTTGGAAACAAGATGAAACAGTCGTCCTCAGCATGCTGGAACTCAGCTGTCCAGGGTGCATGGAGAGAGAGGTGTCTGGCAAGAAAGAAGCATGAAATATAGAATTTTATTTATCACTGTACTCCCAGGGGATGGAATATCAGCCTTTCTTCCTGACTGAGATACTATCTAATCTATCATGGAAAAGTTACATAGCTTACTTCTTCCTTGCTTGGAATTGGAGTAGGATTGCATTTTACAACAGTCATTAGTGCATGGCTTAATGTTGGAAGGAATATTCTATTTCTTACTAAAATGGGAAATGCGAGTTGGGCTTTCAAGTCTTCTGCCAACTGTCTCTGGCTTTGGCAGAAAGGGTAAACTGAAATAACTGCTGTCACATGTGGGCGGCAGGCATGCAGTGCAGTTAATGTTCTGTGATAAACCTGGATAATAAGCAGAGATGGAGTTTTCTCCCAGAAAGAGTGAGAACTGGTGTTTCATGGAAATGATCATGTTTCTTCAACCTTTTGTTTTTGGTAAGACAAGAATCAAATGTGTAATGGTGACGTCCCCAGATAGTATAGAGAAGGGTAGCACCCATGGGTGTGTTGGATAATTCTAAAAACTTTTAGAACTAATTAATTAATGAAACTACAGCTTTAGAGAAATTATTTCTCTACTTTTTTTTCTTTACCTGTGGCTTCAGCAGAAAAAAAAAAGCTACTGTGTTTTTTCCCCAGAACTTCAGAATTCAGTAGCTGAATATAATCACGTGATGCATGCAGCAGATTATTTGGTTCATCTAGGATCAAATGTTTAATCATGTTGGATTAATTTCTGTTAAATTGATTTTCAAATACTGATCTGTCTTAATCTTTTTTATATGTAATTAATAGTATGTGGAACATAGAGCCTGTCTGAATATTTCTGTCATACACAGAAAGTGCTCAAAATCTTGTCAATATACAGCAACTTATTTTACTTTCATTTAAAATCCAAACTACAGGTTGGCCATTTTGAAAAACTGAAAGCTAAAAAAGCAGGATATGGAAAGTTGCTTCCCAAGTAAGCCTCCATTTAAGATACTAGTTAAATTATCAAGCCTTTTAATGGAAGTATATAGTTTGTAAGATTTTAACTAAGTCTTGTTTAGTAGAACGAATTTCATATCACACCAAGAAACAGTGCCTGTGAAAAGCCTGCTAAGTTATTCTACTTGCTGGTCTGTTTCAGCTTTGTAAATGGTGTAATATATTTATCCTTATACAGGTAGTACAGATACATATGATCTATGAATGCCTAAATTTATTCTAAATATGATTTATATTGATTTACTCTCAAATGGATAGTTAGGGCAGAGACTTGGATTTAAATTAATGAGCTTCTTCAAAGACACTAAACTTTGGTCTCTTTCAAATAAGAAACACGCCACAAACTTGCCAAGGATTAAAGTTATTTAAGAGGTTAAAAAGTAGTCTTCTCTGTTTGTTGCCTTCAGAGCTTGATAGAATTTCTGGTTAAACTAGGTCATAAGGAAATCAATAATTTTATCTAAATTGCTTTTGCTTATCTGGTTATAGTTCTGTACAAAATAGGCCAAATCCTCTTCATGAGTCCGTAACAGGCAGAGAATAATTTCTTGTTTAAAATAAGTCGCTGCCAAGTTTACATGTCCATATTAAAATATGTATAATTTTACAAAACCTACTATGATGTGCATTTGTAAAATTCAGCATAAAGCAAACATTTTTCATTAGGAAATGACAGTACATATCAGGCAAGCAACAACAGTTTTAATTAATATTCCTATGAGGTAAAAACTCTTTTAGTTTCTCAAGGCCTAAGTTCAGCACTGATAGCAGTTCTGGAACTGATGGGAATAAGCTAAACAGAGGGATCATCATTAAATAATTATCCAGGGGATGATTTAAATCTAGAGAGCTTTGTATTAAAAATAGCACATACATTTTTATGTTCAGGTTGTTTGCTGGGCTGCCCTTAACATTTTCAGGGCAGCCAGAGATCTGAGGTAATATGGAGTTTTCTTGAGATGTATTGATAAATACGGTTTCAGAAATGTACCTGTACTTAGGAGTATAGAAGGAATCTAAGAGACAATAAAAAATCTTTTTCTTCTATTCTATATGGAGATACATGTAAATGTTAATCAATGGATTGATAGATATTTAAAAATATTCAAATCTCATATTTTTATGCTGAATGTGAATTTTGAATGTTGGGTTTCTGTTGCAGTACGAATACTTCAATGCTGTGCTCATAAATGAACGAGATGAAGATGGAAACTATCTGGAGCTGGGGAAGGAGTTCATTCTAGTGCCAAACGACCACTTCAATAACTTGCCTGTGAACATCAGCCTGAGTGATGTCCAAGTACCAACCAATATGTACAATAAGGGTAAGAAAAGAGCTTTTTTATTTCATCATTCCGCTAGATGAACATAAATTAAGAACTTCCTTGCTTTTAAAATGAAGCTGTTGATTAACTACATATTGTGTGTGTTTTCCAGTTTGCAATTAAACTGAAATTTCAGTGGAAGAATACTGAAAGTATGACGGTTTTGTAATATCTTTTGTTCTGTGGCAATTTAGCAGTTTAATACGATCAATGATTTGCATATTGGACTTGCATGAATTCTGCTGTAGAATATGGCACAATATATTTATTCTTATGAATTATTTTCTGGAATCTCCAAACAGATCTTACATTATCACTTACAAGTTACGTTCTATCTTTGCTGAGAGCTAGAAGGGAAAGATACAGGGTAGATGGGAGGGGAAATTTTATGCTTTCAAGCTTCTGGGAATAATTCTAGCTGTATATGACTGCATACACAGCTGCTGTGAGTTTTGAGATAGTATTTAGGAGAAATGAGCCACATAAAGTTTTCTACTCCCCTGGCTATTTATAATAGGTTCTGGGTAGCACATAGTACAAACAAATGGCTACATTAGCTATTAGGAATGATGGACTTGGGTCTAAAAACTGGGAATGCAAACTGAACTCAGGTACACGCTTACACATTGTCCTTTTGCCATTTCTCCTTAAACAGGCAGCAGAATTTTCTAATTTTACTGTTCTTATGCAGCACCCATCTATTTATTTGTCTCAAACCAGCAATAAAAGAAAAATTAAAAGGAAAGCACCAAAGTTTCTGAACGATGTCTACAGTGTATTTGTCATTGGTCTATAGAGAGCTGCCTAATCTCATTATCTGGTTCCTCTTCCTTGTTTTAAATATACTAAAACACAGCTAAAAATACATTAAATCCTTTCCTTGTAATGCATTCCAGGCTAGCATTTGTGGTAATTTATGCAAGGATATTGTGTAATCACAAATGGAAGGAGAATTAATTCGGATAGCTTGGGTTGGTAAAAGAAGCAACTGATATGACAGCTTCTCTTCGAAGTTATGATTCAGATTTAAGAATCTTGAGAAGCCAAAAATTGTACAGTAATGTCTTAAATTAGGGATTACAAAATAGTAATGCTTCCTAGAGAGTATTTGAAAGGTTGTGAAATGGTTAGTATGGGATATTTTGAAAAGATTTGGAAAATGCTTAAAGTGCCTAAAGCTACCAAGCTATTTTTTTTTTTGCAACTGCTAATATTTATTCAACTGAGCCTGTCCATTCATTCATTCTAGAATTTCTAAGGAGGAGAAAGAAGGGGAAAAAAAAATATGGTCACAAAGGGACGTAGAGGTCAGGCACTCATGTTTTTCTGAAGAAGCAAACTAACCAGAAGAGTTTAGTTAGTGAGAGCAGTAAAACTAGAGGACCTTCAGTTACGTGATACGTAGTACTGCTATGTATAGAATACATTTTTATATGCTGATTAATTACAGTTAAAGGCCGAAGTCAAAGGGCTTGTTGCATTTGTTTTGGCCTCTAATACAGGGACTGCCTGTGGAGATGGGGAGGATGGAGCTCTGTGATGATTCCTGTTTCCACTTTGTCTAATTCAAACCAGCCAAAATCATCACTTTATGCAGCTGCAGAAAAACATTTTTTTATCATTTAAATGTATTCCAACTGCTGAAATCTGGTATGTTGCTGACATTTTTCTTACACGCGGACATGATAGTCTTGGCTTGGAGACTGACAATGTCTGGAAATGTTACTCTTACCAAGAAGAGGCCTGAATAGTTATATTTTTTGCTGCCCATTTCTTCCCTTCAGTAATGCAGAAGAGGGGTGATAACAAGTTTATTAAATCTTAGCCTGAGGGTACAGGCAGTAGATATTGATAGGTTTACAATGAAGTGTCACACAACACCATTTCTCTAGAAAACGCCTGTTGTTCATTTCTAGGTTATGTTTTATTTTATTGAATTACTAGGCAAAACCACAGCCCAAACTCACAGCTGAAAACAGACAAGTGTGATCATTGAATATTTAAACACAGGACTCCCAAGTCAGCATAGAAAAATGAACTTTTTATTTGTAAGCTGATTAATAAGGTTTATCCTTGATTTTGGGTTTTTTAGTTGTAGATATATTGATAATTTGCAGTGAGTTCAGAGAAGAGTAACAGGACTTATCAAAAGGTTGAAAAATGTGCCTTACGATGAAAGACTCCAGGAGCTCAGTCTGTTTAGCTTATTAGCTTTGTACTCGGCACTGGTGAGGCCCCACCTTGAGTACTGTGTCCAGTTTTGGGCCCC
>JAOXJM010000003.1:908912-923881 GCA_026413425.1 Tringa solitaria
TCAGAATTAGGTTGATGGTTGGACAAGATGATCTTGAAGGTCCCTTCCAACCTAGGAGATTGTGTGATTCTGTGATTCAAGGGATGATTAAAGAATAAATTAGTTGATATCTAGTAATCTCTGATTAATTACTAATACCAGGCTCTCTAATCTAGTTGCCAGAGGTTTAAAAAGATCCAGTGGCTGAAATTGGGTTCCATTATTTTGTAAATTGCACAAATGCCAGCTCAGTTAGGGCCTGGTTGGTTTTTTTGTTGTTGTTGTTTGGTTTTTTTTAAATGTAGATAGACAGTGGTCTATCAGAAGGATGTTGTCTTGTGTTCATCCCTTCAAGCCCTTAAGACCAGATTTCTTTTTGTTTGTTTTTGAAGTAATACATAGTCTAGAATTAGTTTGGGGAAAAAAACGTCCTGGTCAGCTTGCACGATCGTAGTGATCCCTCCCAGCTGTAGAATAGCTGAAGTGAATGTTCACAGTCCCTAACGAGGCTCTAAATGAGATTGGCTTAAAAATAATGGTACATAAATACATTACTATTCCTTATATATCTTCTGGCTCTTTCAGCCTCTGCATAGAAAAACTAAAACAGAAAAGCTTAACAACAGGACTAAATAATTCCCATTCTGAGGAAAACATCAAGTTTAAAACCTGATAATAAAAAGCAAAAGCAAATTTCCTAACATTTATGATGAAATCAAGAAAGCTGAAATAGTATAAATATCAAGACTGTCATATTAAAATTTAACATGTAACATTTTGAAAAGGAAAATAAGAACCAATAAACAGGCTTCCCACCAAATTTGTAAGCATACATTTAACTCTAGTGCCATCTTTGAGTACAGATTGCATGCACCTACTATAAACATAGAAGGCAAAATAAATTACTGAATTTAATAATAGTTTACTTTGTTTGAATAGTTTTGCGTTTACAGTACTCTTGATCATAATTGTAAAATATAAAGAGCTTGTCTGGTTATTGAAGTGCTCTTATATTTTCATTCACTCCTTCTGCACACCCTTGTCCTCCAGTTTCTCCATATTTTATAGTGCCCATCAATTAAGGTTAAAAATAGAAAAATTACTGCTCTTTGGCATGTAAAGCCTATGGAACTTTATTTCAGCATTCCTGTAATGTTAATATACTGAAGGAATTCAGAAAAAAAAACAGTGGGGTGTTTGTACTTTACAGATAAGTGTGCTTATCTGTCTGACAATACAGAGAGACCTCTCTAGGCTGTTTCCCAGCAAGGCTGGCGGTTCATTTAAACTGCAGAATGTTCTGACAGAATTGGCTCTCTTCATTTTTCCTGAAAATGACTGTTTGTGATAATGATTTGCTTTTGAAATGTTTAAGCACACATTGGGATTCTAAATCTGTCAGTGCATTCTGCTGCTTCTCTTTAAGCGCAAAGTGTATTCATTACCTATAGCCGCAGGATTTGCAAGGCAGCATCCTTTTAAACAATGAATAAATAATTAAGATTAAGTAAGAAGTTCTGTGATAACTGTCTTAGCAAGCAGTAGCTCTTTCTTCCATCCACAAATCTGGTAACTGGCAATTATCAACTGCGTACAGATTTCTGTCAGAAAGTAGAGAAAAGGGTTCTTATTGAATTAATCAGTTGCATAATGTAGGTATATTCATAGATGAAAAAGGAAGGAAGGAAGCAAGCTTCTTTTTTTGGAAAGTGCAAAATCAATATGAATCCAGTTTGGACAACGCAGTACCAAGGCAGAAGTCCAGATATGAGAACAACTACGTATAAGGCACTGTCTAATTCTGCTGCTGGTCTTTTATTTTTAATATTTTATTTACATGTGTTACAAAAACTCACTTTGGTGTTGATATATATCTCAGACTTTTTATCTCTCTCCTATTATTTTAGAATGTAAGTGATTTGGACAGACTATTGTCTCAGACATATCTTGCATATATACTTCCATAGATATACCTGAAGTTACTTTCATATACCTTTCTATATAACAAATGGTATATTTTAATCAGCTGTTGTGGAAGAGATTAATAATAATGAAAAATGATTAATTATTTAAAGTTTAGATAGTTTCAACAATTGCTTTATTACTTTCTGAGATGCTAGCAGTATATTTAGAAGAACCTAGGATTGTGACATATAATTAAAAAGTAGGCAGTTGGAATGTGGACTAGACTTTCTGGCAGCCATCCATGGAGAACATGATTTCTGGCAATAGGATTGCCACTGGGAAAATGTAGGATTCTATAATGGATTTATGCACAGGAGGAGATGATAAAAAAAAGGCTTCAGACACTGAAATCTGGTCTTGCAGATATTGACAGCATATAAAAGTAAAAGAAATATAGAGTAGCATTTTACCTTTTGTTAGTATGAGAATGTAGGTAGTAGTCCTAGCTTCTTAAAATCCTACATTCTTTGTCCAAAGTACGTGCTGTATCTGAGCTGAAGAACCTATTTCAGTTTTATTTTTCTAAGTCTGTGTCACCTCATATTTACCTATAGCTGTGGACTGTAATGACATGTTTTCTGCTATTGAGTTTACACACAGCGTTCTTTCAAGTTCTTGGAAGAGGCTTAGGAATACTTGACTAAATGTGGATTTCAGAGAAATGTAGATGAAATCCAAAGGGTGAGGGTGAATGTGTCTTGGTGACATAAACCCAGGCAATTCTAAAATATAGGGCCTGTTGAAAAGGGAAGTGATACACAGCAGGATCTCATCTGCTTATGTTAGCATTGCACAAAATCTAGGAAATTCAAGAGGATGTTGATAAATACATTATCTCAATATCAACTGAAAACAACTCCTGGTTTTGAGCTTTTGCAGTCAGTCTTTGTTTATACAATAAGGTAAACTTTACATTTGTAGTTTGTAGAACGGGGAAAAGCCCAGGTTCTCTTCAATACTTCAGAAATTTCTAGATGCAAGCACTTCCCCTTGCCTTTTAAACTGTCTTTCTATTGTACTTTTCTGTTTTTTCCCTTAGGTCCTCTGAATTGTGGACGTTTATATTTTGCAGATTTTACTCTCTCATTCTCCTAGTGTTCATATTAATTAAAAAGAGCTAGAACAATTGACTAACTAACATAAATGGCTAACTAATTTAACTGACACAATTCTCCTTCATCAAATACTGGTGCAAACTGAAGGGTTGGATTCTTGAAGTCAATGACACGATTCTTGCAAAATCAGTATTAGACTGCAGTTGCCGCTTCCATCCCTAGGAATGCAAACAGGCAGCTACTTAGATACATCACAGCAGACACCTGCTCATCTGGTAGACTTCAAAATCCTTTTCCATTTCTGGAATTACTCCAGTGTTTCTTGAATATTTTTGGGACTTGAACGTGCAGTAGATTTCCAGAATGACTGTAAAGTGTAAGAATGCATAGAGATTTGAAAGGACAGTTGATGCACTATACATTTTCTCAAAAAGTGTCAAGTCTTTTGTTTAACTACATTTTTTTTTTTTAACACAAATTAGGTAGTTAGGATTTAGGGTTTTAAGGAGCTCAGTGACTGCAGCCTCTGCTTGGGAATCAAGGCTAGATAGTAAGATTCTTAGGTAAATAACTCTGTAATTTGATTACCTTTAATAATTTTGGGGTTTGTGTGTGTAAACAATGTCACTCTGACCTCTAGATACAAATGAATACAACATAAAGTGAAGTCATGCAGGCCTTTTACTGTAGAAATAGAGTCACAAAACTAAACAGGGCTAATCAACAGCTGTATGGAAAAAAAACTCTTGTCTTTACTCATTCTCTAGAGTAAATGTGTAATCATTCTTTTACTGTAAGAAATTTAGATCTAAAGAGACTTCTGTGCCTGAGAGGTTTTTTTCAAGCATAAATATATTAATTATTTCTATAAACCTTATGTCTCATAAAATCTTCACTGTAGCTCTGCCTCCAGATTTGGTCTGGACTAAAATATTGCACACATAAAGAAAACCTATCTAAATGTTCTTAAAAATAAAAGCACCTTTTAGAATGAGGTAAGTTTTACTTTCCTAGTTGTTGCTACCTCCATTTCCATTCTTTGTTTTCTCAAGAAAATACAAATAATTAACATGGTTATTCAGGACTAGTTTTGTATTAAGTCTTAGGTGAACTTGCACAGTTTTGTCCTTACACCGACTGTTTAATTTATTCCCATTTAGGCCTGCACCAACACTTTGACAACTGCACATTGTATTACTTTTTGCATTAATTTTTTCCCTGCTTACTGAGAACCACTTTCTCCTATTTTCAATCCTGAATTTCATTATCCGTTTTCTGTATAAGCTAGTTCTTGCTTTATCTCCTTTGTGTTTATGATTATGACAAGGCTTTCTGTACCCTATTTTGGAAATTACTTACTTATAAAGAAGTTGTGAAGTGCCTCAGGGCAAAACTGGAGGTATGATGCCAGCTGCAGGTTATTGAGGGTTAAGAAACTACTCTCTGCCACCTGTGCTTGCTGGGTGTTCCTGTCCCATTCAAACCAGCTGTCATAAACTCTTCTGTAAACTCTTCCTGAAGCTGGTTTGGTAAAAGGAATCAGATCTGCATTTTCTCCTAGAGGCTGTTTGAAAATAGAATAATTTTGACAGAACTAGGGTGAGGGTGACTGACTGCATGCGAATCTTATCTACTAGCTCTGGACAGTAGTCTCTGAGACATGGTGGAGGAGCTGGACGTGTGCCAGCAGAAGTAGAATCGGGAAAGGGGATAATCTCTTTACTGGGATCAGTACAGATGCAGCTTGAGCAAAATGTCTGATTTTTCCTTTTAAAAAAATAGAAAAAGAAGAGAGAGAGAAATCATTTCTCTTGGCAATAGAAAGGAAGTAGGCTTACACAAGTTGATTTAAACTAATGAGAGTTTTTTCCTTTGTTGTCATTTCTAGTTTACTGTATCTATAATCTTGTTTTACTTGCTGAGTTTTATAATGGAGGAATACTTCCTAGAAGATAAACCTTCATTCTATTAACACAGCTGACAGTGGAATTAAATGCATTCTACAGCTTTGCAAGATTTAGTTATCCATTGAGGTTTTTGTATTTATTAAATGTCATTGAGGAAAGGGTCCAAACTTACTACCAGATAAGCAATAGATTTTCAAATTCTAAATACTCTTAAATATTTTAAATGTATTTTTGTTTTCATCCCTCCTGAAATCAGAAGAAAAGTCATACAGGCACATCTATGCTACGTGGTACAGAGTTGTGCACTCTTCTTACGCCAAAGGTTGTTGACATACAAGCATGATTCACTGGAGTACTCCGTGGAAATATTATGGATGCAAGATAGTTTTGCGACCATGGTTTTGCAACTAAGTTGTCAAGTCCTGGATCAGAAGAATTTTAATTTATTAACGGGCAGCACAAGGTTAATGTCTCTTACTTTCTATCCAGAGATAGCCAGATGGCAGCTCTGTACTGTCTTCCATTTTTACAGCTTATGGCATAGATCGTTTGAGAGACATGATATTTTTGTATGCCAGTATTTTAGTGCTTGCTTCTTTTCTCGTAGTTTGTTTTCAGTGGGATTCCATTGTATAGCCTGAGGCACTGTTTCTCACTTTAAACTCTGCAACAATTGAAGAGTTTTAGATGTGGCTCAGCACAACACCAAGTGCATGCTGTCTCCCTGTGAACAGTTATGTTCCATTGATTTTGCATGGTCTTAAATTTTAATGCTTGCTGAACTACTGTGCTCTGTGCAGGGAGATTGGAGCCTATGCTTCAAAGTTCTGTGGAACAGACATCTACATCTTTTAGCTTTGGCTTTTTGTGCTTTACTCCTAGTAAAGTCCTGGGGTGAATACTGCATAAATTCTTAAATGCCAGTCATTCTAGGTGGCTACAAGCAGAAGCACCATACTGGTACAAATGAATAGGACTGTTCTGAACAGACTCAGTTTTGCAAATTTTTCTCCCTATTTGGATTTACATTGATGTCTGTTCAAATTAGTTTAAATAGGGAAATGTCTACTCTTAGCTTGGAAGAATTCTTTGGACTTTGTGAAAGGAACTGATTACTGCCTTTGAAATGCCCAAGGTGAAGTGTTGATTGGTATGTGGAAAAGCAGGATGTAGTGGGTAATGCACAAAAGGAGCATATTAACTTGACTACATATAGTAAAGTCTACAATAATAACTACCTTCCATAAATGGCTTTCTGATTCAGGAAGGCACTTTGAAGCACCTTCCTACTTTCTTGCTTGTTGATCAAACTGCATTAAAATACCAAACAACATTTGTGCAAGTGCAGAGAGTTGTTCAAATGCATTTTTGTTTTTTAGAAACTTGATATCAATAACTGCCCCATCTAAATGGCAATGGACTCTGTTTCAGGGAGGAAGTATGCTCTATGCAGGGAGAAGAAAATATGCTAGAATCAATTACTGATTTTAATAATGAAATGTCAAAATAAAGCATAAAATTTCCTCAAAAGTGTTGGGTCTGGAAAGTTGCTCTCCAGGTTTCATGTATAATGGAGAATGGGGCTTATACTAGTGAACCATGTTTCAACTTTAGCTTATATGAGTACGTTTTAAATTAAGGAAGTTACCTGAACTTTTAGCATAATGCTTACATTGATTTCTTTTTAATGTTGACATTATTTATACTGAATATATATCTCTTAGCATTTTCCTACAACTTTGCCTGATGTTTCATAATGTCTACAAGTATAAAAGATTGAATTTTCCAATCCTTTGTTGCATCAAGCAAGTTATATTTCATAGTGCTGTCACATGATTTGGAAATCCATTTTGGGGTCACGGTCATGTTTTTGTGACTTTTGCAATTGACTTAAGTCTTTGTTGCCTATTATAATGCATTTGAGAAGGGGAGCAGGTGAACAATATTGTTTAAATCCAATAACTGTAACTGACTTTTAAAAATCTCTCCTTAATAACAGTTCCCTCTTTTCCTACCCCTGACATACGACTGTGATATGTGCATTCTTCTTGTTGCTGTTTTGGCACTAAGAAGGATTTTTTTTTTCTTCTTATCAGATTGGCTGGTCTTTGGCAAATACCCATCAGCAGCCCAGATACTGGTTAATTTACAAAATCTCTGCTATCATAAATTGGCAGATGCCTGTAAAGTAAATTACTTCTACGTTTTTACATCATTGTTATATTAATTGTGGGGAAGATCATTTTTAAGGAAGCTGGAGAATAGTGTAGGCAAAGTCAGGTGAAAAATTAATTTCTCCAAATCCTTTTTGTTTGAGGTGTTAAAAAAAACAAAACCACAAACCAAACTAGAAAAACCCCAACCCAAACCAAAATCCAAACAAAAATGATATTGGAAGGCAAATTGTCAGATATCTGTCCAGGTAGATTTAGAGAATGAAGTAGTGGGCTTAGTGCAAGATGTTGCTGTCTTTACTGACAGAGCAGAAGAACCAAGATAAAAAATAAAACCTGGTATCAGTGTTATACAGTCCAAGAGTTAATCTGCTGCTTTGAAAAATAAAAGCAATAACATAAATTTTAACTTGGAGAAGTCTGTCTGACTGTCTTCCGTCTGTTCTTTCCATCCTCATACTGTGGTATAGCTGCTGTTCTGGTGTTTTTGAAGTACAGGAAGGGATTTTATCAGTGCTTTCCATAACTGCAGAGTTTTTCTGTGATGGATGCTGAAGTCCATGAATATTTTCAAGCATTTCTGTCAACAGGAGATATGGTTTATGTCAACTCAACTAACAAACATAAGGCACACAATATGTTGCTGAGAGTCTCAAGCTGTGTCGTCAGCATATTAAAAAAAAAGGTTCAGGAATTTAAAATACAATTAAAAGTTCAATAATAAGTAAAAAGACAAAGTTGTCTTCATTAATGATAGTCTAAATTAATTTTTCCTTAAAGTAGTGCCACACTGAGACTAATTCTATGCCACTGGATTTGAAACACATTCAAGTATTAGCAGCTGTTTTGATTCTGCAACAGTGATTGCTCTGAGTAAATAGGGATTTATAAAAGAAATGATTTAAAAGTATCTTAGAGGTCTTAAAGTGTATTTGGACTTCACTCACTTCAGGGACAAGATGACTATAAATATCCTATATTTTCCTATGGATTTCAATTCAGTTTTTATCATTGCTCTCATTATTTTCACAATTCAATTGCTTTACATGTGTACAGCTGATATTTAGTATTCTTCCATGACTTAGTATATTTGATTTGGTTTTTTTTTTTTTTACAAGCTTTTGATAGTCTTCTGCACAAACAGACTTTATCTCTTTCTCTTACAGCTTTGCTCGTGACATGATTATTTGTAGCACGTGTACTGTATTTTGTGCCTCTCTTTGTCTCACTTGTCACCTATCGTTCACTGCTGTTGAAAGATTTTATCATGTGGCTTAAACCTTTGTTTAAAAGCTTTGTGTTATGGTTATAATGATTATTACTGTGCAAAGTTGGCAATCAATTATTCGTGTTCTGTCATATTATTTTCTGGGTTGTAGATCATAGAATGGTTTGGGTTGGAAGGAAGCTTTAAATATGATCTAGTCAATGAGCAGGGTCATCTTTGACCAGATCAGGTCGCTCAGAGCCCTGCCCAGCCTGACCGTGAATGTTTCCAGGGATGGTGCATTTACCACCTCTCTGGGCAACCCGTTTCCAGTGTTTGACCACCACCCTCATCGTAAAAACTTTCTTCTTTGTTTCTAGCCTAAATCTACCCTCTTTTAGTTTAAAACCATTACCCCAAGTCCTATGGCAAGATGTTTTCTTTCTTTTCTTGCAGTAGTTTCCTTCCTTCCTGTCTTCATAATCACTAATACTTTAAGAAATCATTTACAAGCAGTATGAATGCAGTACAGCTTTGAATAATTCTGAACTTGCTGTCTTTAGTAACAAAGGCATCAGGTCTAGTCTGTGTTTTTCTTCTAACCATGTTCACTCATTGAATGCTGGAAATATTGTGAAAGTAGGTCTTAGACTTCACAAATTATCTTTAAGTTTTGCTTGAAAAATTTAGAGACTGGTAAAGAATATCACCTGTGTCAAATGGCATTTCCATTGCATGATTTTCACTGTATGTTAAAAGATGAGTTTATGCACTACAAGTCAATAAATGCAGACTCTAATCAAAAGTTTTGCTTGCATAGGAAAAAAAATCTGCTGCATGTAATAGAGCCTTCTCTAAAAGATATTGAAACGTGATGAACCACAACCATTTTTTGATTAAGTGAGGCTTTTTCAATTTGATACTTAAAAAGAGCTATGAATATCATTCAGTCATACTTTCCTATCAATGCCTTCCAAGTGGCTGTCAAAAGTGAGATTACCTATTTTCTAGAATATTAGAACCAAAAAAATTCATTTCTCAAGTGATGCAGAAAGATTATAATCTGAAGCTGGCAGATATGTAAAAACCTTTTCCTGCAAGGTGTGAAATTAAGAAATAAAATCTTGTCTGTCACTGTCGTATATGATTTTATGGACTATGCTTCTGAAAATTCAACATCCTGGGGTTCTTATTTAAATAGTCATGGCCACATATCGTCCTGGACCACTATATTTATATTTTGAAATCCTTCCCCTGAATTGTTTCTATTCATATTTTAAGATCTCTAGGACAGTGTTTGCTCTGTCTTCCTAACTTTGGTCATTATTTAATTTAAAGGGAACTTTCTTAGTCTAACTGATTTAGTCAGGGTTGCAGAGAATTTCCTATCTTCCCATATTTCTTTGTTTTAACTCTTACTGGCTATTGGACAAAGATGCACAGACTTCTCCACTTGTTCCATCTGGTTTTGCTCAAATTCTGCCTCAGATCTGATTCCCAGAGTCTACTCAGGCTGCTGCTTTGTTCTTGCGAAGGGCTTTAGCTTCACAGATTTTATTTTTTTTTCTTTTTTTCAATTCGCTGTCTTTAACAGCAAGCCTTTTGGAAATGTTGGCATCGCCACGCAAGATGTATACTGTGCTTTATCTTTCTTGTATCCTAGTCTGTCTGTTTCTGGCTGTGGATCTAATCTGTATGTTTCTAATACATCCACATCACTATAGCAACTAGATGTCAGATACAGGCTACACGGTAACATTAAGTTTTTCCTCTAAAAAGCCCAACTCTCTACCACTCCTTATTCAGCAGCTGTTGCTTAGTTACTTGCGGTTGGGCTTTGCCATTTGACAAATGTGAGCAAGTGAAGCTTTGTTAATGCACACTGTTTCAGGTACAATATTAAGAGGCTTTTTGACCTGAGACATTTCTGTTAATCATAATGCCTCTCCTTCTTCCTTGTTGCTTCTGGTGGCAAAAAAGTGACAGTAATTTACCATTGGCTTATAATGGTAGAAAATGACTCTGCTTCTCTTTTATCTTTGCTTTTTCTGTATTATTATCTCTGAGTATTAGCTTCTCTGATGACTGATTTGAAGCTGTGGAGCCACGGTTTTTAGTTCCCATTGCGAAGGGTTGGAAGCAACAGCTGTTTAATGCTGTTATTCTTGTCCACTTGGGCCTGGGTACTGAGTAACCCATACAGGAATGTATAAAGGCATATCCACGGTACATAGCAGAGCTTAACTGAGAACATTAAAAGGTAATGCAGAGTGTGGAGGTGCAGATAGTGAATCCTGCTATAAGGCTCTTACTAGCTTATGCTTGCTGCCGTGCTAGTTCAGCTCTGTGACTTCCAGCACTGGAATCAGTATGTCTGTATGGTCCTGCACCGCACTTACCTGCGTATATGTGTAAGTGGGTTCAGTGTGAACACAGGGAGGTCTGTTGCCTCAAGTTTCATAAGCATAAGTTCACGTTGGGTCCCACCGACTAACTCTCTAGAAAACGTCTCAGGTTGTATGTTCAAACTGAATTTTGTCTTCACTTGCTGTAATTCACCTGTTTTACTTTGAGGGATGTTATATTGGAATGAGTGAATGAGAGAAATGGCATGTGAACTCTTTGAACTGTAGGGGGAGAGTGTGGACTACGAAGACAAAATTTTCAAGAATGAACTCAAGGAAGCACAAAAGTGAAAGCATCACTAGACTGAGAATACAAATAAGAAGTAAGGCAATGGCAACCTCTCTTTGAATCAAAGTGAATTTACTGAACTTGAAGAGAGTATGTTTTAATCTACAGTTAACTGTGACTTTTAAACTAGTTTTAACCCAAGCATTATTACTGCCCATATTCTCAACAGCTCTGATTTGGAGGCATTTGTGTTTGGGGTGCTTAGCTGAATAGAAGTCTAATGAGTTATTTCAGCTTCATTTTTGATTATCCTGGGGATTACCTACTTTACCAAAGCATCCCTTAAGTGAAGCAAGTTCTGTTCTCACGTGTTTACAATTAGCATCACTGAATGAAAAAGAAACTTTACGTATGTCAGCACTGAAATTATAGAATCTCTCCCAAGAAAGTCACAACTGCAGAACCAGTAAGGAGACAGTTAAACATATTGTACTAGTTTAATTAGTGTTGCCTCATCCAGCTGCATTTGGCTTTTAAAGATGTATTGGTAACATGTGGCTTGCTAGAAAGGTCAGTCTGTAATTCAGTGGTGAAAAGTTCTTACATAAATGTTATATTGCAGGATAAAAAGGGAATGGTATGAATTACCATTTCGACATACAATTTTTAAATTTAAGAGAAGTTCAAAATTCACTTTCTCCAAAAATAATTTCGAAACATGGTCTCTCCTTTTTGTGAGACTGAAGTGGTTTTACGTTGCCTTGTGGCTCAGTTTCCTAGCTGGAGCAGAAGTTAGTGACCAAAGACAAACATTATGTATTTAATGTTTGTGTCTGCAAAAAGATTCATTCTTTTTCTTTCAGGAGCAAAAGAACAAATTCCACAGAAGTAGGTTTAAGAAATGTCAATTTAGGGCACCATTGTCCTTTCCCAAAAGCAGTTGCCTTAGTATTGCACCAAGTGCAAAGAAATTTAGTCACTTTAAACATAAAAGGTACCTTCCTCCTTATCTTTGTTCTCTGAATTGTGAGTCTGGAAAAACATTGGTTTTGAGGATTTCTTAGTGCTATCTTCTGTTTTCATATAATCACTGTGTAATCTGAAGAAAGGTCTGAGCCTATCAAAAAATCCAAACCAACAACAAACAAAAATCCAACCGTACATCTAACATCTACAGCTATATATATGTGTGTGTGTAAATACATATATTATACACTAAACTTGTTATTGGTATTATATGCCTAATTATTATTTGAGAGCAGTTATTTCCACTTTGTTTCTGCGGAGTTCTTTTAGGCTTTTGTGCATCATTAGCATCTAGTGTGCAAACTGTTTCCCTCTTTTCTGATAGCAATGTACCTTTAAAAAATAATTAAAATTAATTATAATTGGTTTGTTCTCCTTTAAAATGCTAACTTTCCTTACTTTTGTTTATTTCATTATTTAAATGAGAAAAAGCAATCAGAGAATCAGGGTATGTTCTGTTACTGGCTTATAACGAACAAGTAAAAGCACCCAGGGTATCTTTTTGTGGGATGTATTAATGAAAAACAAATCTCATGATTCAATACAAGAATATTTTTAATGGACTGAGTTTATATTCTAGGAACGCCTTGAGGCGTTTTATTTTTCAGTTTATTTTGCTTTATTTAAAGATTTTTCTAGACTTTATTTTCTCCATGAACTATGTTGGAAAAGCATTCTTAATCTGTAAATTTAGTGGTAATTGACATAATAGTTCTGGGTTTCTGAAAACCTTTAGATTGAATACGCAAAACCAATTCATTAAATGGTTGTACAGCAAATGTAAAAATTGTAGCTTTTGTTTAGTGTGGAGCGGAGAAGATTGACATTTGACAAAGGATCATAGAAGTTTATCTAAAGATATATTTTGTTCATTTCTTCTACTGTTTTAGAATACCATAATAATTTGTCTCTCCATCCTGCTACATAACACAGATCCTCCTTTGATTTTTCTTGGATCTGTGTTGTGCGAAGAGGACAAAAGAAGGCTTGCTCTTCTGGCTAAATATTAGTATGCTTGGCTAGAATATAAACTGTTTCAAAATATTGTTTGGCTAAAAACTTACAGAGACATTTTTGCACTGTACTTTGTTTATCTAGGTGTCTTTCTTGCAGCTTTTATTTGGCACATTCTAGAAGGAGCAAATAGTGTTGAAGAATCCATAACTGATTTTGTAATGTATTCGCCCCAAAATGCTTTTGTGCATCTGCTCAGTGTTTTCAGTATTTTTTAATACTAGCTTCAGAGATTTTGAACCAGCTGAACATTTTCATATGTATGAGGCTTTTTCCAACTATTTTTTGTTTGAGTAAAACCTACATTCTACTCAAATTGTGCAAATGGCCTATTGTGCAAGGAAGAAATGCTACACAAAGATTATAAAACACTACAACAGTAAGGGACCATTGATTTTGGAGGATGAGAGACGATGACTTGTCATGCAAATATATGTCATATCTGATACTTCACATTCATACTACGTTTACACTCCCAGGAATGTGGCGGTAGAGGTTTAATTTATTATAGCCCAGTAGACTGCAGTGCATTTCACATGCCTAAAACATTTCTCTCTAAAGGTTTTCCTGACACCGTTTGTTGTACACAAGAGGCACTAGGAGGTCTTTAACACCTCCTGTTCAAAGCATTATTTGTTCGTTCTTGCTGCACGGTGCTGTGTCACTAGGTTGACTGTTCTTATGATTTTGTGTCTCTCTCTCTCTGAATACCTCAGCAACAGGAATTAGACATTTATCATGAAATGTTAGTTTACAGGTTTTGTGGTCTTGTGTTTTAAATGGCTTTTATAAAGATTTGTGAACAGGTCTGTCCTTGAGAAATTTCCATAAGGACGACTTTTATTTACAAGGCTGTGCCTGGCCTTTGTCGTATATCACTTTGACAACAGTTCTACTAAAATGATTCCATTTGTTATGTTGTGTGTTAAGTATTTTACAGCACAGTTGGCTTCATTTAGCAGCAGTCACGTTTACTTTCTTTTCCTCTAATTTGTAGTACGTTCCACTGGCTTCCTGTATTGTTTGTCATGACACTTTCCTGCTCTGCCACTTGCATAGGTTTAGATTTCCTGGTTGCTGTTAGCCACTGTTCCATCAGCCTGTGCAGAAATTTCTTTTTGCCATGTGTCATAACTGGCTCTTTTTTTCAATATTCAAGACTAATTTTCTTCTGTGATGAAATAGCAGTGCATATAGGGTATATTTACTCAATTTGGTTGATTCCTATGTTCTGAGAACTTTTTCTTCTTTCCTACTTGGAAAACTGTTTCTAGCAGTGGTTTCTCATGTTGTTTGCCCTGTCTCTCAGTCACACCCTGGCATCCTGTTCTGTGGTGTGGTGTTTTCTTACTGATTTTTCAGGTTTCACGGTATTCAATTTATATCCTGCAGAAATGTGGAAATGAGCATGTTTTCCTGAAAATACAGAAATATCCTGGTGGTCACATTAATTTATGGAGTGATCATCTGTCAGGATTACTGGCTTTATGCTTTATTTCTCCTCAGCTAAAGGCATGTTCGCAATTGCTGGGTAGGCAATCCCGTTTTGTTAGACTGTGTTAGTGATAGGTGTAACTGCCCCATGTGCCTGACTCCTGTGACACCACTATTAAAGCAGCATCTTCCTAGTTGTTCCTGGGATGGACAGTAAGTGAAGCCTTTGACTTTTGCTCCAAGTTCCTCCTTTATTAAAAAAAAAAAAAAAAAAAAAAGGTAATGTACTATGTTCATAGATCCTGCTTACATGCTGTTTCCAGAGCTTTGCTCTAACTGATTCACAGATACTGGTTCACAGATACCCACATACTGGTTGCTTTTAGCTGTTACATCTGGTAAGCTAAGTAGGGTCCAACCAGGTCAGGAGCCAAATGGGTGATCTCAAAGGTACACTTATTTGCTGCAGAATATTTTTTTTTTATAATTCAATAAGTGGCAAGCTCTTTGTAGAGTCAGAACTGAATCTCTATCCCAGATTGGTATTAGTGAGAAGTTTGCAGCTGTAATTCTG
>JAOXJM010000003.1:928065-946129 GCA_026413425.1 Tringa solitaria
CATTAAAATCCCATTCTAAGCAATTTTCTGAAATCAGTACAGCAAGATTATTTTACAAGCTAATGGAAGCATTATTTCAAATGCTTGAGAAAATGTTAGTCTATTCATGTATGCACACTTTTACAAATGAATAAAATACATCTGTGATTTCAGTTCTATTTTTTCCTTTTTCTTCTGCTGGCTTCACATACAGATTGGATTTGGAATACAGTATTTCTTGATTGTTTCACATCTTTCAAAATTCACAGTTTGAAGTTGAGTAACTTTTTAAGAAATATTATTTTTTTTCTGGTTTCCCACTGTCGAACCAACTCTGCACCTTAAAAGCATTCTTGGGCAGCCCGAGTTTTTTAGGAATTGATAGATAGGGATGTTTTTAGACCGAAATAATTTATTTTTAACATCTAGGATTTGCTTTTTAGTTCCTCTTCCTTTGGGAATTAAAAAATGAGGTAATTGTTGTGGAATCTGGATCCAGTGTTTTTCAAATAACAATTAGTGTTATTTGTCATAAAAATTTGTATTTGTATATCATAACGCATTCAAGTGTAAAATAAAAGGTATTTCACTTTATGTTCCCACATGTAAACTTTCAAATATAGTGAGAATGATTTTACCAAGTTGAAGATTAAAAAAAAAAGTATTAAGTGTTGCCATGAGACATTTTCTTTTTCTTTTTTCCTCCAGACCCAGCCATTGTAAATGGAGTTTATTGGTCAGAATCTTTAAATAAGGTGTTTGTTGATAATTTTGATCGTGACCCTTCTCTCATTTGGCAGTACTTCGGAAGTGCAAAAGGATTTTTCAGGCAATATCCAGGTAAGAGGAATACAAGTTCTTACTTAAAATACAATAAAGAATGCTATGGCTGCCAATTTTCATTGAGTATTGTCACAAATCATGACTTTCACGGATACTTGCAAGTTTGGTTTTACTTAGTTTAGTTTTGAGAGAGACATTTTTCTAATCAATGTTTTCAACATTCTGAGTTTTTTCTACCAATTTTAAGCTAAATTCTAAACAGACTGTGGAGAAAGATGCATAGAGTGAGACTTAATTGTGATTTATTGTTTGGTTTTATGCTATCACTTAACCTGACACCTTTACATTTAAAGATTTCAAAAATATGTTTCAAAGTTTACTTTCACACCAGTTGTAATAAAATGCAATTAGATGACTTGTATTATTTCTATAGAAATAGGTTAAAATATAGTTACCACTTAAGTTATATTTAATCACATACCAAATTTACTACATAATGAATAAACTGAAAAGTTAAATAAGCTGATCCTCAGCTTTTGTAACTTTGGATCAGACCCATAGCAGGAACTATTCCTTGAGCTGACCTATGGTTTTTAAGTCTGAAGTCTTGATTTTAATGTGAGCAAGTTTACTACAAGCTTGTATGTCTGAAAGTGACTGAACGTAATGGCTACAACTGTGTTAGTTTCCGGTTAGAGTTCAGTTCTCAAGGTCCATCTTATTGCAAAGGTAGAAGAAATCTTAGTGAGTGTGTAATGAGTGTAGAAAGCAGGAAGCCCTGTCAATTTTTTTATTTTTTTTTTTGCTTGGAGATGTTTTTATCATACTTTTTTTGACCCACAACCAGAAGACACTACCTCTTCATAGTGATGTTAGCAAAACAGGTTTATGACCTGTGAGTGAAGCAGTATAACAGGACCTGTTGAGATCAGCCATGGGTAGTAAGTGCTTAAGTTTTGAAAGGGACTTGGCAAGCATCTCATAAAGCTTGCCAGCACCAATGACCAAGTATGACAGTACTTTAGGGACAGTAGTATGAGGAACATAGTGGGCTTGAAGAGGTTTTCACCTTACAGTAGGCTAAAAAGGAGTGAGGAAAAAAAATGTTGTTTCTGGTGGTCCTATTTTATTAAATTATTTTTTCCAATATTTCTTATCTTATAATACCATTCCCTGTTAAATTAAAGTATGAAACTCAATTAAATGCTGCTTAGCCCCACATATATATTTTGAACAGGTACTGTGAATATGGAATTTAATCTATTTATTTATTTTTAAACAGGAATTAAATGGGAACCTGATGAGAATGGAGTCATTGCATTTGACTGCAGAAATAGAAAATGGTAGGCAATGATGACTATCTTTGTTTAAGCAATTTGAAAGGAAGAAAAATTCAGTATTTAAAATAATGAGTTGTTTTCTCTTTTTTCTTAGGTATATCCAGGCAGCAACTTCTCCAAAAGATGTGGTAATTTTAGTAGATGTCAGTGGTAGCATGAAAGGGCTTCGCTTGACTATTGCAAAACAGACAGTTTCATCTATTTTGGATACCCTTGGAGATGATGACTTCTTCAATATAATTGCTGTGAGTGTCTCGGGGTTTTTCTTCCTTTTTTTTTTTTACATCGTTTATTGCTATCTGTCGTGTTTTACATCACACAATACGCTTGAAAAATGTTGCCGGCAGGTGGTTATAAGATGACATCTGAACCAACTGAACAAACACTGATTTTCTGATGCAAGCTTCTTCAGGTGACAGTGTTTTCAAAGTGTTTTCCTATGACTTGCAATCTGAAACCCCTTAAGTTTTCTTAAGTTTGGAGTTGCAAAGAATAGTAATCTGTTTTGCAGTTTGCCTGAACTTTCTACATTATCTTAATTTATATCTTTGGGTTGTGCTCCCTCCCACCTTTATCCACTCCTCACAGCTTCTGAAATACAGTGCAAATTGCAAAATGGTTAATATGTAAGGATTAATAGAATCAGACCTTAACTTCTTCTGAAGCTTGTATGGGATAATAAAATAGCTCCTTATTGTTCATGCTTTTGTCAGTGTGAATCTGAAATGTATGTGTGTATAAATTATATACAATATATAAATTACTAGTGCTTACTAACAGTGATAAATTAGATCAGTAGTTCCTGTTATTTGTGTATGGTACTCAGTTTTCTATGGTACAGGTACATGTTTTAAATCCATTAAAAGAGGCAAGTTTTACAGTATTTAAGAGTAATGGGATTAATCATGTAGGTAAGGGTGGCTTTTACAAGTCCAAAACTGACATCAGAACTACAATTTGCATGGGGGATGGTGGGGAGGGGAGGGAGTAGGAAACTCTGCTAATATTCTTTTGCTAACACTGTATAAACACGTGGTTTTATCATATGTATAGATCTTAAAAATGTCTTAAATGCTTGAATGTAAAAGGATGTTGGCCTTTTTTTGATACAAGGGAAGTGCCCTTTGTCTATTAAATAGACCTTAGTGACACCGTGCAAATCCTTGAGATTGTATGGAGAATTAAGTAAATATGCCTGAGGTATACGTGCATTTACTGTATTTTTAAGAAATCGTAAGCAGTTAGTTCAGAATATCTTTCATATTAATCTCCTTGCATGCTAATTGCATAATTAGCAGGAACTCATGTAGTAGAAAGACATAATTACACACTGTACTAAAAAAAAAGATTTATTGTCCTTCAAAAAAATTGTGATTAACTGTAATCTAAATAACTTCTGTCAGTTGAAAGAATGTTTCAACTAAGTAATTATTAAGGTACTTGACCAGACATTTTTCGGTGTATAATCTCTTTGTTTATCAGTAGTTGTGACAGTCACTGCGAATAATGTAGGAAGAAAAAAGTATTTTTTTTTTAAATGAAGTTCTTTACTTTGGGAAAACCAAAAAGCTCATCTATAACAAAAAATGTAAAGATGTATGGAGCTAGAATCCAAACTAATGATTTTGCCTAAGTACTACAGCAGAAATACTGTGTAAATACTTAAAAAAAAAAAAACCAAAACCAAACAAAAAACAAAAAATGAAATAACTAAACTTTAATTTTTCAATTTAAACTTCAACCTCAGCCTGAGTCGCCCATGGCCGCAGGCCTTCAGGGCTGTCCCTACCCCGGTGCAGGTCACCTGCAGACCACGGTGTCCAGAAGCGTACCCGTTTCACCGTGACACTTTTCCAGCTGTGTTTCCAAAGGTTTCCAGCCTCTGATGGCTTCTTCCTTACGCCTGCCTGTGCATGGACACCACAGCCGCCACAGGGCTGCTGCTGCGGTGGGTTTGGTGCCTCACAAGATGGTCAGGCCCATGTTGGCACCAGCTGTGACCAGCGTAGGGCAGCCCACAGCCTCTCAGCCTGTTCCTGCTTGTGCCTAGTATGTATTTTGGCTAGTATATGAAATTCTTAACATTTAGAAAGCTATGTAACTACTGTGGTAGTTATAGCATTTTTCTGAGGTAATTTTTTCATCTGAAGCTTCTTTCCTCTCTCTAGCATCTTTTAGGATGGATACATGGGGGCTATGTTGAAATAAATAGAAATAGCAACTGAGAATGCGATTTTGTTCTTACCAGCTTAGCTGTTTAATTTCACTGGGACACTGATGGTTTAGTTACTGTGCAAATGTGAACCTGAAATTACTTGCAGCATTGAAAGAAGCACCACAGAAATGCAGGGGAAAGCAGGGAGGCCATGACAGAGGTGACAATGAGCATTTAAAGATACCCTGAGGTATCTTGGAGGAAGAGATTTAAGGAGTTGTTTTGGACTAAGTGTCATAATATAATCCTTGCTGTCTCACAAGGCAAAAAAAAAATAAATGTAAAGACAACACAAAATTTGTTTGCTTGAAAATGCAACAAACTGGTAACAGAGATTGGTGCTGTGGAGAAAGGTATGGACGTTTCAATGAGGAGTGACATAGTTAGTTTGGGGTTGGATTGCGATCTCCTAAAATTTGCTAAGTTAGAGGAAGACAAAGTGAGGGTATACAGTAAAGCCAGGTATACTGTCATCTAAGAGATCAGCAGAAATTACTTCTGAAGCATTGCTCTGAAAAATGCTAGCAGGGCAAATGATCTTTGTCAAGACCAGAGAGGATGTTTCAGTGATCAAATCATGAGACAACAAGGCTCATGCAAGAGGCTTCTCAGTGTGAAAGCACTGAAAATCCCATACAGCTTTTATCTATAGACAAATGTTTGAGCGAGATTATATCTTACTCTTTATAATTTAGACATAGCCTGGTGATATATAGCAAGTCTCTAGAACTGGCCAGCTGTGCAGTGTGTGCAAAAATCAATCCACTGTGCCTGAATGTCGAAGACTTACCCTTCACATAGCACACAGCTGATACTTGCTCACACCAATTGTTCTTCTGAAAGGCTCTATAAGGACTGGTGGACATCTGGAAGTCTGAGACAAATGATCAAGTACTGTACCACTTTCTCTTCCCAGACCAAAATTTGAGGTGGAATAAGAGCTTTAAGTGGGAAATCTGGACAAAAAATACACTTACTGGATGAAGCACCAGAGTGATTGTCAGAATGGCTTTATTATGGCCAGTGATTAATGGAACAAATACTTGCAACAGAAGACTTCTGAGGAACTGGGTCAGGAATATTAGGAGTCAAATAAGTTAAGGAGATCTCTCTCTGTTGTATTCTCACAAGAGGGGAGAACCCTAAAGCATGTGTGTATTTTGAGGCAAAATAAGGAAATGCAAGGAAAATACTGCTGAAAGATGTAAGAGACTAAGTTACAGATGAGCAATAACCAGAATGAAGCAAGTGGAAGGGTTAATCAAGCAGATGAGAAACTTTTATGTTTGTTACAGTAAGAAGTGTCAGCACTTTAAGTTAGCCAAAAGAGAACACGAGGTTAGAGAAGCTGAACTGGTGTTAACCAGGCTCTGTGTTGACAGTGGGAGTAAAGGATGGAAAGGAATTGAGCATTGAGAAAGTATCTATGTCAGTGGAAGAAGAGGAAACAGAACTTAGCAGATGAAATGGTGATGCCCAAAAAGCAATTGTGCAAAATTATGTGATCATCAGCTCTGGTAATTTTTATTCTCCCTTTACAATATTTCACTGTACAAAAAGTTTTTAAAACTTTTCAATTTGCTTTTCAGATGATTGTTACATGTTTCACTATTCCATATACAAAAAGATGTTTAGGATTCTCACTACCTGTAGTGGGACTTATGGGCACCACATACTAACATAGTTAAAAACTCAAATGATGCTTATAAATATGCAGTAGGACAGCAAAAAAAGCCACATAACAAAACTAAAAGCTACTGGCATTAGTACATTAGCTCGGTTGTTTCATATCCATTTGATTTTTCACTAAATATATTTTTTACTTTATATGTATATATAGCAGAAAGCAGAATTCACGCCTTTCCAGAGAATAAATACAAAAGGGCAATGTTAAAAATTTTTTTAGCTTTCATGCTTAGGTTGTTGCAAAATGTGTCTGAAATTGATAGACTAGATGATTGAATTGAAAAAAACCTGTTGAAATACAAGAGCAATTTTGTGCTGCCTGTGTTAAAATTTAAGGTCAGTTCACTGGTACATGAACAGAGATGCCTGCAACAAGAGAGAAGGCGTATTTTTTCAATTCACTTTGAAGTATAATTCCAAGTCATGCATTAAATTAACAATATTATCATAAAATGAGTACTAATTTTGCCGAATGCTGAAATTTTTAAAATGCTTTTATAAAAATGTAAACTCTCTATTAAATTAACAAAATATGAACTGAGCCAAGAATGTTAAATTAATTTTAGTGCTTTAGTCACACCATTTTAGCAAAATTGATTAAAAGAAAAGTATTTGTTAATTCAAAGCACAGTAGTATACGTCCCTGTTTTTAATTTGTAGAATTTTCCATTATAAATGGTTTATGTGTGGTCTCTTCTTTGGAGTCCTTGTAGTCATACAGAATAGATTATGGATAAACTTACTTTTCAGTCTGCCTGAATAATTGGATTTTGTACAGCTAATATGTGAGCAGGCTGAGAAGGAGAAAGTCAGCCAATTGCTAACCTTCATATGATTGCTCCAAGCAGTGGGGTGTGCTTATATGCTACTTGTTGTGCATGGTAACACTAGTGGAACTTTGGAAATACCAATTCCTTTGGTTCCTTTTCTGGTTTGGCTTCACTGTCAGATCTTAGTTTGGGCTGCATCGGATGTCTAAGTATGCTTAATATAGCGTGCAATCTTTTATCTGTGTGGTGTTGCACAACAAAATGTGAATTTAATTTGTTTCCATGGACCTTGCTCCAGACAGCTTAAATATGACAAAGCATAAATAAGAAACATCCTAAGGTAAATGTAAACTACTTGTGTAGGTGTGCTACAACCATATATGTCACGTTTTCAGAATATGAGTAGTATGTGATTATACAATGTAGGTCAGCAGCTGTCTGTCTAACCATATAGTTCCTCTTAGTTCAGATTTTAGTGCACTCATTTTATTTTATACCTCTTGTGCAAAGGAATAACTAGAGTGACAAAATAATGTGAGCTAATGAAACGGATGAATGTAACCAAGTAACTAAAAGAATAATAAACTTCAATGTCATCAAATGTTTAAATTACAAGAAAGATGGAAGCAGACCAAGGTTTTAGAAGAGGAGCCCAGAAAGGAAGGTGTAATTGGTTTTGACTTCTCCCCCTCCCTCCTTCAGCAAAACACAGGCTGTTCACAGCAATCACACAGGTATTAGTTCTCTCAGCTATTGCACTGATTTATTTTGAAATATAAATAATTTTGTCCAGTGAATTTTTCCATGTCTTAATATTTGAGTTTTTTAAAAAGGAAAAGAAAGTGTATACAATCTAACTTACCTAGACCTTGCAAGATAAGCAGATAATTCCTTAAAATCTGTCACAGCTTCATGACTTAGTATATAACAAGCTACTGTGCTTGACCGAAATTCTGACCATTGTCAGACATATCCAGGATTGATTCAAGCTTACAGGCTTTTTGGTGTAGTTGTTCCACTATTAACCTTCCAAAATGTTAGCCAGTGCCTCAAGTATTTCTCAGGACTTTTTTTATATGTAGCAAAGAATTGGGAGTTGTGACTGGATGTATCAAACATGACCTCTTCATACTATCCAGATTGCAACTTGAAGGGTATTTATGCCAGCTAACGTATATAGTACCCATTAACTCCACCTGAGTGTTGGCATCCATTCAATTAAATGCTCCTTTTAAAAAGTATAAACCTCTGAAACACTAACAATTGTGTAAAAAGAAAAAAAATACCACAGCCATTTTTTAAAAAATGAACTGAATCCTTTTGTTCGTGCTTTAGGTGTATGTTTCACAGTAGTTCTAAATCACTAAATTAAATTGTCTCTTTCAAAGCCTCTAATTAATTTTTTCATCATATTTCTCACTTCTCTCTGTAGTATAATGAAGAACTTCACTATGTAGAGCCGTGTCTGAATGGAACATTAGTTCAAGCAGACAGAGCCAACAAGGAGGTAAGGAATCAAAGTAACAAAACAGCAGAGAGATAGGGTGTAGTACATAACAATATGGCATGACGATCTTTTCCTAGTACAATGCATTCCATTATTAGAATTTATTAATTATTCTCCTTATGCTATTTCAAAGGAGTCTTATGTGACTCAGTAGGAAGAAAATGAAATAACCTCCTAGTCAGTTTTGTTGGATAAACTTAATGGAAAAATACAGGAATCACAGGCAATATACTGTTAATAAAGTTTACTAATTAAGTAAAATGCTTTAGTTGCTTTAAATTGAACTATCATTCTGTTACCAGTAGCTACTAAGAAAGAGATTGCATTCTTAACTCAAACTAACGCTACAGTTGAAACAGAAGTCTCAAAACAAATGAAAACAAATATAATTCTGAAAATAAAAAATACAGCATTCCAAACAGATGTGTCAAAAAAAATGCATTTATTCAAGAAAGTTCTGTGAAAGTGTTCAGATTAATTACATCCTGCTGGCGTTTTTCAGAAAAAAAATTACAAAAAATTACAGTGATTTCAGTGAGAGTTTTATTTGAAGGGAGATTTCAGTATGAATCTGCAGCTTGAAATTTAGTTTATTGCCTGTCATCCAAATGCAGTTGCTCTGTGCAAGCATTACTGCATCACACTTCTTAGATACGTATGGTAAGATTGTTTATGCCATGTAAAATTATGAAATAAGATGGGTGAAAAGTCCTGTGTTTCTTGTAGAGGAAAGGCCTGTTAAAATAAGCCACTTGTGTTACTCTAGAACTTCTTCACTGCTAAAACTTAAAGTGACTTGCCCATCTATACTGTCTTGCTTACGTCTGGAGAGAGCAATAGTCTTGCATGTTTCTTTAAATGCTTCTGTCTTTTTACTGAAGGCAAATCAGAAGAGTTTCAGCTGAACACTGAATTTTGCTTAACATTCAGCGTGGTAGTTCGTTTTTCCTCAAGAACTCAATGATATGTTATAAGAAGTAGAAAACATAGTTCTGAAACTTCCAAGTGTGTCTGTCTTAGGTTTGTTTTTTTTTGTATACCAAGACAAAATGAATTTGATCCCGTTAGGTTGAACTTTACTCAATTGTACTATTTACATGAGTTCTTTGCATTTTGCCTATGTATACACCTACAGTCTACAGCAATTGCTCTTCATGGGCTGCTTCCTTAATATACTTGATATCCCTCATGGTTGATTCTTAGATTGTCTGAATATCATTTGGTTATTATGTGAAATGACATGAATTGTTTCTAATAATTTAGTGTTGAAGACCCTTATTTGTGAACTGTGATGCAGTTTTATAAATGAGTGCTTTGTTGTGGATGCATCTAATTAACCATATGAAAGCTGTGCAAGTTCTAGACTTAAAACTAAAGATTCAAATATATTGCACAGATGAACTGTCTGGAATCAATCCTACTGTTAACCTTTCCATCACTCTGCAACTGATCAAAATGCAGATTACTATACACCCATATGTTACTTAATGTCAGATTTGTTTTAATGTAATTGATCAAGAAGTTTTTATGCCACTCAGATGATGTTCAAATTTTATGAAGAGTGCTCAATTATTCAAAATAGCTAAGTAAAATTTCAGATTTTGTTCTTCAGAGTAAGCTTCAGTATAATTTTTTGTTAGCTAAATTGTTATTATTTTTTAAATACTGGAATCTCTTTGTGCTTTACTTTGCCTAGAAATTGAACAACACATTCAAGGTTTCGAAGAATAATGAAATGTGCCCTTTTTTCCGGTTATTCATATTAGTGACCTAGTTATTGCTTTTTCCTTGAAAGGCCAGAACTAGAGAGTAAACTTGAGATAGGTTCCATATATTTTTATATACTATGATTTTGTCAATCTTAATTTGTTTCTTAACTTCTATGAGTGTATATGTTCTTAATTTTCTACTTCATGTAATGAACTTAACAATTTATTTGCCTTAACACTGGAAGGCTCAAAAGTATCATGAGTATTTGTCTCAAAAATCTATGACAAGGATTTTTTTTTGGTAGACTATGGGAAACTGCTTCAGCCTTAGAGCTTATAGTAGCTTGGGAAATTAATGCTTCTTAATGGTGTTGGTGCTGAATCATGGAATCATCATAGAATGGTTTGTGTTGGAAAGGACCTTAAAGATCATCAAATTCCAACACTCCTATCACATGGGCAGGGACACCTCCCACTAGACCAGGTTGCTCAAAACCCCTTCCTACCTGGTCTTGAACACCCCCAGGGATGAGGCATCCACAGCTTCTCTGGGCAACCTGTTCCAGTGTCTCGCCACCCTCACAATAACAAATTTATTCCTAATATCTACTCTAAATCTCCTCTATTTCAGTTGAAAACTGTGACCCCCACATCCTATTACTACGCTCCCCGATCAAGAGTCCCTCCCCATCTTTCCTGTAGGCCATCTTTAAATACTGGAAGCCTACTATAACGTATCCCCGGAGCCTTCTTTTCTGCTGTCTGGATTACCCTTTTGCTCTGTGAAAGAGTAGACTCTTGCCTTTTCCTTTTTTTTTTTTTTTTTAATCCCCTCCACAAAATCTCTTTTTTGGGGGGGGAGAATCAGCATGGTAAACACAGTGTAGTTTCACATATTGGCTTTAGACTGTTATTTTCTGGACCACAGTGAGGGAAAATACTTAAAAGCAAAAAAATCCATTCTTGTTAAAGTATGCAAAAACGTTTAAAACATTGTAACCCTCTTATATGTGCTCTGTGGTGACATTCTTCCTTGAGTAATGTGACTCAGTTTTCTATTCCAAGTGTCAGGAAAGATAAAGCCCACATTTCTCTACCTTCCTCCCCTCACCCCCCCACCTATTTTTCTCTTTGTCTTTCAGGTAGGAGCAGTAAATCTGTAGCATAGATCTGTACCAAGTGCCTACAGAGGAAGAGCATTGCATTTCTCTTGGAGAAATGCAAGCCAAAGGTTCTTGATCCTGCATTGTTTTGCTAAGCAGAAAGAGCAGTTAGAAAACACAGCATGAGTACTTTTACCTTTGCAACTTTCAGCTTAGCCAAATGTATGTTTTGAAGATTGGTAGAGATTGCATAGTGATTGGTGTAGTGAAGGCAGGAATTTTATTTTTTTTTTTTTTTAACAAGCCCCATCGTACCTGTAGGTGTTATTTAATCAAGATCACTCCTTGATTAAAGCACTAATAAGTATCTGTCTGCTGCATTACAGCAGAATTCTAAAGGACATCAAATAAATTTAATATAATTAAGCATTTAAATATTGAACATACTCATGCAATTTTGTTATGGGAAAGGAATGAAGGTTGGGGAAAATAAAATTTCAGCCCTGAATCTCTTAACTCGTTGATCAAGTAACATGCTTTTCTTTCAGAAAGAGTGAGGATACATGAAAAGAAGTGATGATTCTAGGCATCTAAAGCTGTTCCCTACCAGCTTCAAAAACAGCAAAGCAATGCAGTCTTGAGTTATAAATCTTTGTTCACTTTTTTACTGCTAGTGACATCCTACAAGAAAGAGATGCTAGTATAATATGTTTAGGAATACCGATAGATTTTGATCAAGTTTTTTCTTTTTTCCACAGAACCGTTGGTTCTGTAAAAGCTGATGATATTTGTAGCTTTCGGAGCAGTGAGAATCTAATTGCACCTTGAATTTCTGTCAGATACAACTTCAGAAACATACTGCTTTTGAGAAACCTTATTGAATCAGGTCTGGTTTATGTATTTATAAAAGACAAACTTAAAATTTCAAATATGACAGAGTGATGTGATTGGTGTTAATATATGTGCCGCCAGTTTGACTAAGATAAAAAGTAAGCATTCCAGTACTAGATTGCTCCCAACATATAGTGTTTCTGCTTTCACTTCTACAGAAGGAGAATGTAGTAATTTGTTTTAATAATAATTATATTTCCAGGTGATATGGTAGTCACCAAGTTGCATCCACTTATTTCTAAAATTTTTCATAGCCTAGCATTTGTTGTAAAATATTTGTGTTGGCACATACCTGCATTGAATGTTCAGTTTAGATATGTGGAGACACATTTTCAGAATGTTGTAAGCTATCCCTAATTTGCAAAACTTGCTTCAAGTTTTGTTTATCACAAAGATTAAATCTATAATTACATTGAGTAGCATAAATGAGGTTGAAATTAATCTGTGATCCTAAATGTGCTTTAGTAATACAGAAGATGTAACATATATTTGAATTTTACCAGACTAATTTATAATTTGGCATTAGCATTGAACAGCTGCTACCTTGAAGTGTATCAATTTGCTATACACAAATTTAAAAAAGAGTGGGAAATAGTTCAGACACTATTCTGTCACCGTCTGCACTTTCTCCACAAATTACAAACATGTGGAACTGCCTATTTTAATACTAGTTTTCTTGGGCCAAGAGGTTTTCGTATTTGAGAAACTCCATGATACAATTTACCTACCCCAAAGGAATCGAATGACAATCTGATTTAATGTAACTCCAGATTTAAAGTAACAATATTACAATATACATTCCTCTTTTATAAGTTGTTTTAATGTACTATATACGGGTTGAGGACATTTCTCTGTAAATGTTTCCAGATGAAATATATCATCTTCTAGATGCACAGATAGGCACAGCAACTCTAAACTAAATCAAGAACTTACTCCTACATAAATTAGAAAGACAAAAATAGACAAATGTAGTGTATAACTTCCAATGAGCTTTTATTTTGGTATGCCATTACCAGAAATTAAATAACCAGAAGACTGATTCAACAACGAAGCTGAGTGATATTGCCACTAAGAGGTTGGTAAATACAAATTTTTCATATTGAATTTTATTTAAGCAAATTACTTAGGTGTGTATCTGTCCATCTCTGCCAGACCTCCAAAAAAGATCGTTGACTGCTGTTAGCTGTTACAAAAAAACAAAACCGGAAAGTCTCACTGAAATCTACTTTTTAAAAAACCGGCTAGCCATTATAGACCCCCAAAATTTTCAGCTAGCCCCAGACCACTGAAATTTGGTCTGAAGTTTTCCATTGCAGCCCCAGGCAACTAATTTACTTAACAAGAATTTGTTTTTAATCTGAGTATATTGAATCTTGAGGTCTTTGTTCAGCATTGCTTTCAGGATTGTTTTCCTGAAAAAATTCCAGTCTAACAAGACAACTTGCTAAGGAGCATAAGTCGTTGGATAATCATCACCAGCAAGCGAACTTGATTGCCCTGGCAATGGATTTTAAATGGGATGGTGCTTAAATGCATTTTACAGATGTGAATGCATGTTTATCAATTGTTAGTATGTGTGGCTAAACTTCTCTGTGAAACACCAGTAAACATCACTCTCTCACCTCACGCATATGCCTCTTGATTGGTTTGGGTTTTTTTTACTGGTTTACATGCTGGTGTAGTTCATCTTCAAAAATCTGATCAATCTTTGCCAAGTATGTCTCAGGAACACTTGGAGTTACAACATGCATAGATGAATGTGGGAACTAATACTAGAAGTAGCAAAAACTTGCATTAAAACTGAGAGAGAAATCTGGATGAATTTTGAACCCATTAACAATGTTTTTCTGTAGGAAGCTCACCCTTGTCAGACAATTAATTGCAAACATCATATCATAGTTTTCCAGTGTAGCTGTATAAACTCTGCTGCATGTAGCCATTGTGTTACTTCCTTCTTTGGAATCAGTGGAAAATGCTTTGTTCATGTATGTTTAGACGTGAATGCATGGTCCTGTAACCCCATCTGATTTGGGTAGCATATTCCTACTCATCATAAATGGTACCTTATTTTTGGTAATCACAAGTAAGCTGTTATAAGGTGTATCTGTACAGGGTACTGGGACTACTGTGTAGCATATTGCCTTAACAAGAAGGAAACTGAAACTTTGTTGGTTGTATTAAAAATATAAATATAAAACTGTATAAATGGAAAGTTGGGCTTAACTCAATCAACTAATTCAGAAGCCCTAAAACAGAAGGGAAAAAATGCCATCAAAACAACCAAACCATCAAAACAGGATGGTTTAGCTAGGTAAGTAGGAAGATAAGATAGGGGCTTGATTTGGTCAGAAGTTTACAACAGTAAATTTGCTACCAGTGTATTTCCATCTTGTCAGTGCTAGAGAAATATGATATAAAGGCATGCAGGTTTTCAAGTCTTCCAGAAAAAGGATCTGCTGTAAGCCACAGCAAGCTGAACTTACTACATGATGTATCTCTATTTGTGAAGCTTTAGGTGGTGTCCTTGTGTTAAGATGCATTAAAACATCCTGTGTGCCAATGAAAACTCATGCCAAACAGGCCACTATTGTGACTAGCTTTGTCATGATGCTAAGGAAAAATCCACCAGTGAAATTCTGCAAATGTTTGCTGTGGTAAAAAAAAAGAGGCTACACAAAAACAGGAATGCCAGACATTAGGGACTACATTAGCTGACAACTTGGTTGCTCTTTTTTGTATATGTCTGGGATGGCATGGTTGTTACTGCACTTACCTGGTATTTGAGAATTGGAACTTGGTTCTCTGCTTTAATGTATCATTACTTGATTTCAGATGTGTTTGTATCCTCATGTGTCAAATGAAGATGGCTGCACTTTTTTCTTCTTTCTTTTTCTTGGTCAAAAAGGGTAAAACCTTGAAGCTTATGCAGTATCCTCATATTATTGTAATGGAGCCCAAAAAGTTTCCCTGACTGTTGCAGACACATGGGACTCTTTCTCATTTCTCAGAAGTGTGGTCAGGTTCTGTTCACTTCCAGAATGTAAAAATTTGTTGTCTTATTGTGATTATAGATACCAATCAGCTTTTATAATTTCAGAGAGTAAACCTGGTGAAGCCTTTAGAACAGCCTGTAAAGATACGAGAGCAATAAAAGGAGATGTCTCCGAATTTCCTCCAAATCAGTAAATTACTCTTCAACTTTACTATGGGCTAGATAAACCAGTATATCATTTTGGCTACAAAGTTGGGAGCTTCTGCCATGAAGGAAAAATTCAGTTTTCACTGTTTTCTGGTCTTCATCTCAGAAGAGCATTTAAGTTGCTTGCAATGACACGAATTAGGAAAGGAATATTGGATTATCACCTGTATTCATATAGCCCTCTCTACCTCCCTAAATACTCCTGTGTTCCAAACCATGAAACAGCACCCTGACACTTTGCAAAAATCATACATGTCTTCTCCCAAGCACAGATTTGTTGAAATAAATTACTTAACTTGAATTATTTAAATTTATTCACTATTAAACCCCAATAAATCAAAAATAGGAAATTGAAAAAGTAACAGAAATACGACTTGCTATCATATTTTGCCAAACTATTCTACTCTAATCCCTGAAATCTGACAATTTAATGTAATCATCTAACTGAGTATGGTCTAAAATCCCCACAATTGTTGATTAAGCTGTGAGGCTAGAACAGGTGAGTACACCTGGGTGTACCAAAAAACACTTTCTATAGTCTCATTGTAAGAGAAACTGCAAGTTAAGTCATGATAAATGGTTATAAATTTATCCTCTTGTTCAGTTATGCCAAAGCATTATAAAACAGTGGTGTGATTTTAATAATCTGTATAACTATCCTGTGCAGCATACAACATGAAGACCATTAAAAATCTATGTTCCTCTTCATGTAAGTTCTGAAATATTCTAAGTAACCAGATTTTTAAGCAGAAATAGGTGTGTAAATATTATTTTTTTATCTTTGGAAAAACAGTGTCAGTACACTCTATCCAGTATACCCCACTGTTCTTCAAATAGGCATATTTGTAACTATACCTAGGATAAGAACTCGTTTCCTGATTCTAGGTCCATCAAATATATTTGTTGGTTTGTTTCTGACTTAAAAGGTCCTAACAAACTTTACACAGTTTAAAAAGAAAAGGAAAGAATCTTTTTGATTTGTATACACGGATTATTATTAGATGTTAGGATCACTGGGGCTTTCTGGTTTTGGCATTGGATAGTGTTTATAAACAGACAAAATCAGCAGCATGCAAGGGTACAAGACCAAGTGTATACATTGCTGATGTTCTGGTTTGAACACTTGTAGATATTTGCCGAAGACCTTGTCCTGGCTGACATGCATAAGTGGATTTGTATCCTCACACTCTTCAGTTTATGTTTTTCAGCCACTTCTACATGGATCATAGATACCTCCACAGCTGAACACATCGATACTTCCTCACTGTAATAAGACACAACTTCTCCTGTTAAGCTCTGGCCCTATAATTTTGCAATCAGACATCAGAGTCTGATTGTCATAATTGTGTGCCTAATTTGCATTTGGAATTACCAAGATTATGCATGTCAATTAGGTATTTGAGCCCACAATTAGATATTGCACATTCTGGTAATTGCACATGGAAATCGGGCCTACAGTTGCATGCGAATGTTTGTGCACACAGTTGGACAGATATCCAATTCAAACTCTAAGAAATTCAAATATTAATCTAAAAAGGCTCCAACAGGACAGTAAAGAGAAAATGAGATGAACCAATATTATTTCTTGCACATTTTATTACTAAAAAGAGTTATTTAAGATGAAAAGATTAAAAGACACTTTTTGACTCGTGAAAAGCTGGATACTCCTGCTTTCTGGAATCTATTTGATTTCTGAAAGTTATTGGAAGTGGAATTGAGGTGTTTGTTACCTCATTTCAAAATTCACTTAATCTTTTTCTTTAAATTGGTTTTCAGTGGTTAATGTCCTGCCCTGATATTTTTTCATCAGAAATAGAGTTGAAATACACGTCTATGTTTTGCAGTGCTTTTGTAAGGGATGCCTTTTCCAGTAAGAAAAGGGGCATCACTTGCAGGGCATTGCTGTACTGACTGGACACATGAAATAGGAAAAAATGAGTGTTTGGAGATTTGGATTTTTTAAAAAACAATATTTCCTTAAAACAATATGGTATATAATAATTGTGTCAATAGTATGCCCTTTGAAGTCAGAATAATGTAACAATCTTTGAGGGTAAACCCCGCAGCCTCTAAGAAAGTACAATAGTACCTTTTGATTGTTTAATAATAAACAGCCTCAGCTAGATGTAGAGTGAACAATCTGAGGAAAGCTATTCTTTGCGCTGCCTGTAAAATGAAACATGGTTTCTTTTGGCATGGATCAAATTAATGCCTGGGCATTATTAATATCCTGGGAATCTGGTATGATAAAAAGGGGAACAAGGAAATGATAATTTCCATGTTGCTATGTGATTTTTGCAGTGGACATGTAAAGTACTGAAATTTTCAAAAAAACAAAGACAAGTCAGGTAATGGAGTTGGTTTAAAAAAAAAATCAAAAGCCCTGTAAACCCCCTTCAGACAAAGAAAGACCAAACCACACGTGCATTTTAGTTATTTAATCCTTTTTCAGAATCACCTTGTAACATCTGTTCACTCTGAAGCCTGGAGGCAGAAAACATTGATTCGTTAAAATTCATAGTGCATGAAATCGATTTTTAACATTTTACTATTTTGTATCAAACAAACGCCACTATTAGATTTCTTCATGTATCAACAGTGTAGTTTTCAGAACTTGTATATATATATAGCTATGGCAAGAGGAAATATTTGTTCTCCTGACAGATCACGTGAACTGAGTTAAACATTAGAGATTATACTATTTACTAGTAATTTTGGTTAATGCTGTATGTTCATACTTGATAATATATATGCATTGTAATAAACATTCCACAGTACTTCTCTCTGAAATATTCAGAGGTTTAATAAAATACTGTGGATTTTTAATACCAAAGTAATTCTAGTTTAATTATGAAGCAGTAATATATCCCAAAGAGAAATAT
>JAOXJM010000003.1:955455-975042 GCA_026413425.1 Tringa solitaria
TACTGATCTTCTTAAAATGTGAATTACTGTCATTTTGTGTAGCAAAAATGACATACAACTATTATGCTTTTTGTTGCTTTAATGGTTTTTATTCAGAGAATGTAGAGTAATAATTAACTGAAATCTGAAGATCTATTTTTCTCTTCAGATACCTTATTCTGTATTTACTGTTGAAGATGGGTGATTCTTCAGAGGGCAAGCTTTTACTGATTTTTCTGTTTATTACTAAGACATTTGGAAACTAAGGGCTTTATAAAATATATTTGTCTGTGTTAATTACTGAATAATTCTGGAAACAGTAACATATTTTGACAGTAGCTTGTTTTTCAGATACTTAAATATTCAAAATGGAATCTGTTTTTATCAGACAGGTCGTAGGTTACGTTTTTTTTTTTTCCTTGAAAAGGAGCGTAACTTCTTAATATGATATGGCTTAAGTCTTCTGTCAGTTGACTGCATGGTAGTAATATTGTCTCTTAGTTCCTTCTCTGTATTCACACTTATTTCCAAATGTTTTCTGAGAGAAATGAGAAAACTATAACCTGATTCTGAAATAATTATTTCAATAGCTGCTTTTTCAGATCACAAATGTTTATGAACAACAGACAAAATTTTTGCCTTTTTTTGAGTAATTCCCAGATGTTTGCATACACTTTTATCCCTACAGAAATGGTCTGAGAAGTGTTAATTTCAGCTGTAGGCTTCAATATTTACTCTTAATACTCTAGTCAAGTTAAATCTTGTAATGGTTCAAGATTTCTGGCATCAGTTGATATATGAAAAATTTTCATTAAATTTAAACGAATTAAATAGAAAATATGAAGAATATGACTGAATCTAAATTACTTTTGGAATTTCAATCACTATTTCTGAAACCTTCCCCCTCCCACTAATTTTATCTCCTTTTGAATTTTGATGTGATGGAGTGACTTTGTAGGCTAAAGCGTCCTGGAAAGGAGGCTTAAAGGTGGTGTTTATTTTGTTTGTTTTTTTTTTTTTTTTTTTTTTTTTTTTAAAAATCTTTCCTCTCTTATTTGATAGGATGCTATCTGATCTAAGTTGTTAAGTGCTCAAATGTTCCATAAGAACATTTTGCTTTATCTAGCAAATACTGACATCTAAGTAGATTTACAGAATCTCTCAGAAGGATGTGCCTCTGACATCTTGTATTTTCTTATACTATGAAGTTAGTTCCCCTCAAGAATGGGAAGACACAATAGGGAAAGAGTCCTCTAAAAGTCAGCTAGCTTTTCACATAACCATGTGCTATATATCTTTCATGTGCGAATCAACAGCTCTATCAGAGATAACAATACTTAGCACAGCTGTTGCAATAAGCAGTAGGACAGGTTTCCCTTTGGGTATACTTCTGCAAAGGCCTAGCATGAAGAATCCTACCTTGTTTAGCAAGTACATGGTGTTTATGGAGTAGCTATTATTTAATATGCAATGTTCTATTCAACTTTATAAAATATTTAGTATATTATATACGCTTCTAAGTTGTGTATTAAAAGATACGTAGAAAAGAAAATCAAATCAGTTTGTGCTCTTTTCAGCCTGAAATATTTCAGTATGAAAAATGTAAAAGATTTCCATATGTATGCTTCAATGCATTAGAGCTTTCAATGTTCTTTGTTGGTTTTGTTGTTCTAGAAAGGAAGAATTCTTGAAAATGCGATATTCTACATATTCACAATGTTAGTGTGCCTAAAAATTATGTGTGTGGAGTACTTCAAGATCCCCGATTCTGCACTACACCGTCTTTCTTCTATCCAAAGCTATTTCCTATATATTGGTGAATCACACCTTTGAACTGCTCAGCAGTTCTTTTTCTCGCGTTTTTTGTTCTCTATTCATCTTTATATTGCCTTACCATCTTTCTTATAATTTACGTTTTTCCTGCCATTTTGATGCTGTTGTGGGCAGTGATAGACAAAGTATTAGCTCTGAGGTAATTTCTTATGTTTCTGTGTACCTCAAGTATTGTGTCAGTGAAGGTATCTATTTCAGTTATGTTTTATCTAATGTTAGGTAATATTAAATATGTCATCATTAGTTCAAGCCAAAACATCTTGTTCTCTTATAAAAAGGAACATAAAAATCTTCTTTCATATAACTTCAAATATTTTGCCAGTTTATCAGTGACAATCTCTAAAAATAGAGTGAAAAAATTTACTGTTACCATGTATTTACAATTCATATTTTCTTAACAGTTCATATTTTCTTGTTTTTTCCAAGCCACCTATATAATTTTTAAAAAAGACACTGTGTAAACAGGGATGAAAGTATGTTACTACATATAATTGTAGATGTATTCTGGCCTGACAACTGGTTAAAACGCTGCTTCTTTCTGATAATGAATTGGTTAAAAATTTTGCAACAGAATAACATGGCTACAGTTAAATCCCCAAAGAGCTTAAATTAATTAATTGAGTTGGGGGGCGGGGAGGGATATCAGCCTGGTTTTGTGTGTAAGATAGAGAATTATAACCATCGAAAGACTATTTTAAATTATCTTCTGGACTGTTTCCTTGAAAGAAGGAACACTTTCATTTTGCTGTTTATTTTATGAGTCCCTATCTCCTTCACAAAAAAAAAACAACCCAAACCAATTCCTCATGTTTTCTTAATATCTTCTACTGCTTAAAACGTAAATCTAGTAGATACTATTTTTGTAACACACTATGTTTTATTTGTATGACTAAGGATCTGCCCTGGTTTCAGCTGGGAAAGAGTTAATTTCCTTCCTAATGGCTGGTATAGTGCTGTGTTTTGGACAGGATCTAAGTTACTAATGTCTATTTCCTTTTTTTATGAGTCCATACATGCAATCTTGCACCTTAAGGAGCTAGATTCTCATACATTATAGATGAGTTCATGCTATGTTCATAATTTTTCTCATTCATGAAGTTTACATTCAGTATTTTCAACTTGCTGTACTTCATTCAAGACAGCTCTGCCACATGAAGTACCAAAAAGAGAACAATTAATCTGAAAGAGTAAATCCATCTACACCGAGTATGTCAATTAAAAGCCCAGGTTTTCACCATGTAGCAGAAATAAGGACTTAAAAACAATAGCACCAAGAAAGTGTTTGTTTACAAATACAATTTGTGGTATAGTTTCAATACTATTTTTTAAGGTCCTATTTCAGGAGGAACCCTTTAAGTCACAAAATATCTTTTTGATATCAGTTGGAACTGAGTCAGTCATGCTTTTACTGTATATTATTGCTTCTACTATTACATCTAAATGCAGTATTAGAAACCATGCAAAATTCTGCACTTACATATTTCACTAGGTACCTTATTCTAATCCAAAAGCATGAACAGACGTTGTTGTGGGGTGAGGAGAGACAGGCAAAGGGACATGAGTACAGGAAAAGACATCCCTTCAGGTTTGCTCCCAGAAAGTAGTAACACTAATTGTCTCTTCTTAAATAATACAATCCTACTTTCTCCCTATTGGAAACTTCCAGGAAGTAACTCATGGAAAGTTCCAGGAAGATTAACCTTGTAAATGTTGCTGAAATGCAATAGCACATCTAAAAACGAAATTACAATGAGATCAGAGATATCAGAGCTACAAACTCTGTCGTGCTCTCTGTTTAAAGCCATTTTAGTCACTAATTAATCAGCTTGGAACAGAAAGTAACTATTTAAATAATATTTAATATATTTTGACATTTGAAATATAGCAAGACTGTTCTCAGTACGTTGTGACATTGCAAGGAAAAATAATGTAGTAAATCTGTATAAATGCATGAGGAAACACTTTAAAATCCTAGTGATTCACCAACAACTCTGTGAAGTCTCATGATCCTTTCTCTACTGGCTAAAATTACTAAGTGCCTGCATGTTTTGCAGCCTTGGTCTTTTTCTCTCCTCCTTTTCCCCTATTTTTTTTTTGTGGCTGTCAAGTTCTATACTTCTATAAAGCCCATCTCCTCATTGTTTTGGAGAAGCCCTAAAGCATTTCTTCCATGACCATGATTCAGGGCAGAGTTTAAAATCCCATTGAGATCAAGGAGAAATAGGTACGTAATTGAAGTATATAAGCAAATATTTTTGTGTGATTTCAATTTGCATACAGTCTTCTAGTATTCCTTTTCCATTTGGGTTGATGCAGCACTCGCAAGCGGTCAAGGAGGATATAATCTTTGTGAGCAGTTATGACTTGCGACATCCAGAAATGGATGTTCTGCTCCTTTAGCCTGAGAGCTCTTCACTTGGTGGTGATGTACCACATACAAAATCTGAAAAAGCAAAAGAATCATTGGATTCATTGAACTATATCTTTCCCTTTGGGTCTGTCCTTTGATCCTGAAAAGCATTTACTTTCATAATTATCTGAAAGAGCTATATCCTATGGTAGATACATGCAAACCCAGAAGAAATAATCACTCACTACTTAGTAAAGTGAAAAGGAAACCAAAATCCTACCTAAAAATGTCCTCATTTTCTAGAATCAAATCAAGCTAGACAGGCCAGAATTGACTCTTGAATTTTATCTCTGTTGATAAGAAGGAAGGATAAATGTACTCTAGAATTCATACTTTCCTTTTATTTTTTTCTTTTTAAATCTGAATTAAAAGTACCCCCATATTCAGTTACCTCATTCATTATTCTGCAGCCTTTCACTTACTGGGCAAGTAACAGGGAATAAAACTTCATCTGTCTGTCTCCTATTATTCTGAGGGCTCTGGGGAGAGTTCATTTTATATGGGAGAGAAATATTTTCTTTCTATTTATGAACCATTACAAGGCAGAGATTTAAGATGGCTTCTGTCAGTGCTAGGACTTCAAGTAGGGTGAATATAAAGAATAACTGCGAGAACATCTTTATTCCTACTGCTAAGTGATTATGCCTATGTCTGAACAGAACTGTTGAAATTACAGGGTAAACAGTTCCGTGACTTCTAAGTATTTATATCTGCTTTAGCATCTACTTCATATGAAATAGTTTCAGAGTCTGGAAGGTCTCTGGATCTACATACTTAAAATTATAATTGAATCCAGAGATTAGCACCTCTAAATTTTCTGGATTTAGATTTTATTTCATAATAATATCCTATATTTTCAGAAAATAATAATCAGTTCATAACTCATTAGCTACGGGGGACTTTAATGCATACTTTTACAGGATCAACACTTATAGTGCATTTAGCAATATATGGCATTATGCTTTTCTAAATACTTAAGGAAATACTTAGTCATTACTGGTTACTCCTGGTCACTTGGTCACTAAAGATCTTTATTTCAGTCCACCTATTTATATTAGAGATCTGTGAAATAAATATCTAACTTTAATAATTCTGCTTTTTTTTTTTTTTTTTTTTTTTACTAAACATCTATTTAGTGAATTTAAAGATGGCCAAAAATCTATTGGCTTCAACTGCTGTATATGAAATGAAAGTCTGAGCTTTGGATATATGTAAAATTCCCCAACCATTTAGATTCTGCCATAGGACAGGAAAGAATGCTTCCTCACCCTCCTTTAATAAAGGAAGATGAAAACATGACATGACATGTTTTCGTTTCCTTTGTCTGAAAACTATCCTAAAGACAAACATGAAATCAAGTGAATGCTATGAAAACAGGATACCAAAAAATGGTTATCTGCATTGTGGCATTGCATTGGTGTCAAATAATCTTTTTCTTCATGTCTGCTATCCAGAAGTTTACAAACCATCCTGCAGATTTTTAACCAAGTCTCTGTAGGTTAGGAACCTGCTGATGATGTTGGCAACATGGAACATTAGGACAGAAAATTGAATGTCTCAAGTACAATGTTGTCTGGATGTTACAAAATTGATTTATTTTTTTTTTTCTAAAAAGATTGAAGTACTTTAAAAGTGGATGTTATTAGAGCTACACAAACAGTATGCTTTATTACTGGTTATCTCAAGAATAAATGAAGGACCAGACACATCATAAGTCTTTCAAGTTATGACATAACTTAGATTAATTAGCTATCTTTTTAAGCACCCTAGTAATATGATAAGAGATGGGGTATGAGATCAAACAGAAGTTCTTTATTTGAGGATAAAGAGAAACAAGTCCTCACAGAAATGCTGTAGTCCCAGCTTCCTGACCCATCTGCAATTTTTTTTGGGAAAAAAAGTTTTAAAAATACTATTTTCTGCATTTTTCTCCCTCTTGAAGAGAAAAGAAGCAGGTAGGTTTCTGTTTCAGTTAATGCCTCTTTTTTTTTTTTTTCCTGGTCAGAATTACTAGAATGCTGTCTATGAATTGGTCACCAGTATTTCTACTTGTATTCTTTAATATGACATTCAAAGTAGTTATTTTTTATTTTATTATTATTTTTTTTTTTTAGTATTTTCTGGGCCACAGTCAACTTAATTTGCCATAAAGAAACTTTCTGCAGTGCTTAAAACCAAAAAGTGGGAAGATGTTTTTTGTGAAGATAAGGGTAATTGAATCTTTTCTTCAGGGTATATGTATATTACCAGAGTAAGGATTACTGCCTCTTATAGGCAGCGTTACATTGGCTAGTATCATGTAATGGCTAATGCTTTCTGAATGTTTTAAGAATTTTAGTTGGGGTGATCACACGATTTAGATCACAATACACAATGTAAATGTATATCCAAAGTGTCGTTCCACTGTTAATGTTTGTCATGTAATCAGAAATAGGTACAAAAGTGAATTAACTCTGAGTCATACCAAGTACCTTATAAACAATGGGCAGTCAAAATGACAATAATCCACAATCAAGTAGATTGTCCAAAGCATTTTTTGGGAACTCATGAGTATCAACAACACAAAAATCATTACTTTTGCTTGTAGAAAAGAAGCTAATTTTTATGTAGTGTATGTAGACATAAGGAGTTCCAAAATTTAAGATAAAATATGTGTACATAAAATGTGCCTAGATGACAACAAGTAATTGCTATTTGCATCTGGCATAAACTCCGTATCACTGAAATATGTGGCTGAAAGCCATTATTAACAAGAGACCAAAGTATTGTAAGTAAATATCATAAAACCTGATATCTTGATATCTTACGGATTCTGTTTACTAATCCACAAAATGAATATGGTGAAACCTGACCTGATATATAAAGTGCTGTAAGTCTTAATTTTTTAAAAAATTATTTTGGTGGAGGTATTATGCCAGAAGCAAGACAGCTAAAGTAGGCATAGTAATTGCACAAATATGCCCGTTTCATTCTGTGGACAATGTCTATTCTTGAGGTAGTGTTTTTTGTGAAGAATTAAGTCATCCACCTAAGGAAATAGTGAGATCATTTATTTCTTGAAGTTCTTCAACAGCAGGATAAAACCTGTATTTTAGTTTCTGTGGTTTCAATTGAACAATACTGCAATTCTACTGAAAGCCAGGATACAGTTCATAGTCTGCTTGTTTTTAATTACTTCTTTTTATAATGTATGCATCTTCTTACTTAAACATGACAGGCGGAAAAGAGATGTTGAAGGCTGTCAGAGCTGTTCTATTTTAGATGAGTATCTACAATATCTGTAAAATATCAAGAATTGTTAATTGTAAGTAATCCACAATAAAATGATGACCATACCTGCATACATGAAACGCATTTGGTTGCATTTGACAATAGAGAGATAACACAGTATTCCATTCAATTAATTTAGATTAATAATAATAAAAAAGTACAGATAGTAAAAAAACCTGCAGACAATGTTGGACTGCATGTCTTCCTAAATTACCTGTTTGAAGTTTGGCTTCTGGAAGCAGTTGAAATTATCTGAATCTATATTAAAGGTTACATTACAGAGGAAAGCCTTGGTGAAAAATAAGTTGGTGAAAGAGGTAAAACTAGAGTTATGCTCAGTCATCTCTGCTTCCTTTATGTATAGCCTGAAATAAGAAGGATGTAATAGATCTACAAGCCTGCTTGCTTTATAGATACCTTCCGATTTCTAGAGCACAAGACACTAACTGAAAACTTTTCACTGCTTCTACAGACAGGGAAGAACGAAAACTTCATTTGTATTTTGGAGTAAGTTTTTAAAAGCTGTCCTTATGATGTTTTAGGTCTCTGTTACAGCTTTAGAATATACCGCAATAAAATTTCAATTTTCTAATTTATTTTTTTTAAATGCAAGGTTAAGCTTGAGTCAAACATAATTATTATGTATTGGACAAGCATTAGTAGGATTCAAGATTTTTTTTGTGACTAACCAGAATGTTCACAGTTACATGCAGTAATACAAGTAGAGCAGACAGTGCAATGGTGAGGCTTAAATGGGAAAATCTGTTGTTGCGCCTTTTTCTTAACCAATAGGTCAGATTCATTGATAGTCCAATGAGGTATGGCAATTCCAGTAGCCTGTAAGTAATTGGTAAGTACCCTTGAAAACTATAGACTGGCACAAAGAATTTTTCAGGCATTTTCATCTGAGTACTGAACTATATTTCTACCCAGTTTGTATGATCCATTCTTACTTCATTCTTGTATCACTTTTCCTTTAATGACATCTTCATATACTTCTATTTTATATAACTCAGTGAATTAAAATAAGCCATAGTGTGTTGTTTCATTACATACTGAGACTTTAAGTTAACTTATGTTGGATATTTACATTAAGTTGAGAAGGTTGGTAAATTACATGTTTGAATATCAAATGTCAAGAGATGTTTGGAAAGGGAATGTTACAAAGGGAGGAAGTTAGATGTTTGGTATAGTATTCTCTTGCTGGCATCCCGTTACATGTAGTAAATGGTATTTCTTGCTCATTTTGCTCTGAGAGGCCAAATTCTGCTGGTTTGGAAGTATAACAGACATTGTTTATATATGAAATTATTATTCATATATACCATTTTCCTAGAGTACCTCTGTTATCCTTCGTGGTGTCTGGCTGTAGAACAATCCCGCAATACATGCATATATATCAAGACAGTATGGAAGATTCATTACATGCAGGGGATCATATATGGGTAGTTTAGTATTCATTTCAGCAAAGCACTTACATATGTGAATTATTACATCTCTGCTAACCAAAGCAATGGATTCAGGCCTACATTAAAATGCTTTACTGAATTAAGAACTAAACAAGTTATCCAAACAATCCCAGCTTCAGAACTCTGTTGTGGGTCTGCTGATTCTTTATTAGTGGTTGAATCTTTAGCTGTGTTAGTTGTTCTGCATTTTATAGAATACCCATTTAGAGTGCACTGTTTGTTTATATCACTATATTTATACCTACTTTTGCTAAACTGGCATAACAGCATTAACTCCGTACTGAGACTTCTGAAAAACATGGCAGCCTCTGTAGACTTAAATTTTGTGTTCTGTTCCCATATGCAGACATCTGCTGCAAAACTGATAAAAACCTGTTCTTATTTATAAGATTCTAAATGCTATCATCTCATAATCCTCTCTACTACCCTTAATGTAATTGTCCCTGTGCAAAACTGACAGAATTAAATTTGTACATCTGAATAAATATGTTCTGTTTCTGTGGGATAACACTTGTGCTGCACTGACTTCTGTTAAGATTTAAGCTCAGTCACAGAGGTTTTGCCTTAAGAGTTTGCTGGATTGTAACATTGAAGCTGAGTTTAGTGCATTGTTAGATGCTTTAGAAAATAGAAGTTCTGCTGCTGCTGTCTAATGTCCTTAGACATTCGTGTCTTGAAAAAACCATATAGGATTTTGAATAATTCAGGCTTTAAAAACCACTGTAGAAGTGTATATCCCAATGGCTGTTGTTCAGCATGTCATGAAAGTAGAAGCAGCTATAAATACTTATAACACAAATTTCAAAATGTTATACAGTGAGGTTCATAAAATGGAACACCTACAGGGCCTATGAGACTTGAAACAGGCCTTTTTTTGAGGAAGAGATGTCAGAAGCATACCTTTGTTTAACTCAATAATTTTGTGGATTTCTGTGTATGTATATAGAGAGAGATAATGAGAGAAAGAGGTCGACTGGATACAAAATAGGAATTTGTTTTTTAATTGTGGCTTTTCTGCACAATTCAAGAAAGAAGCCACTTAGGTTTCTTTTTTTGGTGGAGAATTGTGTGTCTCACAAATTCTACAGTCAACTTCCATACCTCTTACGCTTCAATAGGATCTGGAAATATTCAGCAACTTCTGGTAACATTTTTATATTCATATCACCGATTTGAAAAATAAATAGAAACAGGTTGTCTTTGCTTGAGGAAAAACATTGCCACAAACACCCTTAAAGAGATGACTGCTTTCTGTTGTCAAGAAACCTAAAGGAAAATTTGGAAGTATATGAACGGAGACAGCAGACATATCTGCTAGGCAAGCTCCTGGTCATTCCTCTTGATATGAACAAAATATGATGGAATTATGAAATACAGTAGTTACTTCAAGAAATTTCTATCACATGGTTCTGTTTTTCAGCCTCTGATGAAGACGAATATTTTTGTTTGTTTTTAAATAATGACCAAGGTAGCATCACTTATAGTCTTTCCCTGTGGTTTTTGGTTGATTTAACAATACAAGATATTAGTAAAACCATAAAAAATGTTTCCTTAATATGGAGTATAAAGACAAAAGATAGAATAATACTAGTCTTTCAATTCATCATTTATATTTCAGTCACTTTGGATCAGTCTAAATCTTTAACTCCTACTAAACAAATACGCATTTTAAAAAAGTAAACCTAAATACGTATTCAGTATGTCAGGAAGAAACTGTGATCAGGTTTTCAACTCAAGAACGCCTGTTCCTGTTCTCATAAACTTTTTCTTGCCCAAATAGTAAACAAACTCATGCAAAAAAATAATAGGTGCAAAATATTGTAAATTATGGAAAACCATCTGAAAGTTAGCTTCTGTTATTTTCTAGATCCATCTGCTTAGTAATCTTTCCAAGAGCAAAAAAGTACGCCCTAAATTACAAAGAAGGGGGATAATGGAAAGAATAGAAGAGGGAATGAAGTAAGATGAAGTTAATGAAATGCGAATCAAAAGGGGATTTCTCAGACTGTCTTACACAGATTTCTTTCCTTCTGGGAAAAAATATTCTGTGGTATTGCATGGAAAGCTAGCTACAGGGAGTGGTGAATTACCAATATGCACAAGCCTTGAAGAAGAGGGTTGCCAAGCCATGGGCTGATGGTTGCCACCCATTATGGTTTTCAACAAACTTTATGAAATTTGGGGCTGCAGCTGACTTCCCCTTCCAATGTGCCTTATGGCACGTTGGTGATAAGTACATGAAGTACTCATCATTTAATGCTGGGTTATAGGTTAGTTGCAGTGATACTTATTCAAGTATAAGTGATACTTATTCAAGATTTCAATCTGCCTCTTTTGAGGTACCTACTTCCCCCAGATTTTGCTTTACCTACAAACATCTATCAGCCTGAAAATTAATGTTGCAGTTGTTTTCAATTCTTCTTACAAATGAAGAGAAAAATCCCTAGGCAGTTCATCTACTCTACTAACTTAATCTCCAAGAATTAATTTAACTGAATATGCATTTTCTAGTTTTGTTCTCAGTATGGAAAAAAAAAACCAGCTGAATTTTCCATAAAATCTAAGTTTTGTGTAAATACTGAAACATCTGTGGTAGAAATGGGTGTAAATGTTTGCTTTGGCTAAGCTTACATCACATTTAGGGGGTGAGTTTTCATCAAATATTCACACTATCAAGTTTTATAAGGCACAAAAATTCATGAAAGACGAATTTCATCCTGTGTGAAAAATGACTATGGTTAGACTATCTTTCTGTCCCCCCATTTGTTGTCACTTGCAATTGAAAAAGAGTCTCTTATCAGTCACCGATTTGTGGGAGCACTATCAATGTAGCATTTTTGCAGTTGTACTGCTGGCAATTTTGAGTGGGGACCACAGAATGTGACTTGAGAGTGTGGATAGTTAAAGCTTCCCCTTGTTTTCTTGCTTAGAATTTGAGTTTATGGTTTATATTGTATTGAAAAGGCATAATCAGCCCACCATTCAGAAATTAATATGGATTTTTACTGAGACCAAGTTATTTTCTCCACATTCTTCCACTTCCCCTGTTCATCTGCTATAGTGTTAGTACTGCGTGCATTTTTTCTGTGCAGTGTTGGGAATATAGCCAGTGGCAGCATCGTGCTATTGTGTGGCAGGTAGGAATTGATGAGGATCTAAAAATCTCTCTTCATAGCTTTGATGGGGGCTACTCTTCAGAGAGGTTCAGACTTTTTTAATACAGTGTTTCTGCCTCTGCTGGGTCTATATTTGGACATCCAGTATCCTAGCTGGTTTTACTCTGTTTTACCAGAAAATCTGTGCTCTCAGCTGTGCTGTCCCTGGAAGTCTGGCATGTGGGCAGCACATGCTGCTTGAGATTTGATCAATATAACAATGCTGTCATGTTCCTCTCTGCTAGAATAATTTCTTTAGGAAATAGCTTTATTTAAGTGACCAATAGGAGTTTCCTTCTGTCTTTGTCTCCTACACAGGGAAGAATATTTGCCAAGACAAAGGGACCTGTCTTCTGCCTTGTGAAATAAGTTTTCCTTTTCTTAGATAGAGGTAGTTTATGGCACCTTCTTGTATGTTATTCAGTACAATCATGTCAAAATAGGAGTTATCTTCTATTCTGGGATTATCCTCCCCAGTTTATCATAGGTTTAATGACGAGTAGTATCCACAATATCTATATAACAAATGAAACTGTTTAGAACTTAAAAAAAAAAAGGGGTGACAAAACGTAGTCCATAAAAAGCATAATGGAAACATAGCAGTATTACTTACCAGTGATTTTAACAAACAATGGTATCAGTATGATTCTAATAACTATGATAGTATTTTTAAATATTTTGATTCATTTAAGCAACTAAAACCAAATTTGTGCAAAATATTCAGATGTGTACACAAATAGCATGAGAAAATTGCGAGTAGAGATTTTAGCACCATATCTGATAATACTGAATTTTTGGCTAAAAATTTTACTGGCTGACTAAGTACATTTTGACATATGGCACCCCATTTTGAAACAAACTGTTTTATTTAGGCTGACCTAAATTCTCCTTAAAAGGTCATGTATGGAAACTAGCGATGAGCCAGACATCTGAGGATGCTTTTGTGGTACGTCATGTTTGTGCAATTTCAGACAGAAAAATGCACTTGGCTTCACATTTGTGTGCAGCAAGAGCACATCTAATACGCCATTAGATCAATATAATTGGTGGGTTTTTCCCTATTGTTATAACAGTGTTATGTACAATACTCAGTCGTATTCAAAGGTGAAACTCAAAAAAAATGAAGTCTTTGCCTGTTCTCTACTTGCATTAGCAACAGGAAATAATAAACAAAATTTTAAAATCTTAGTTTGGTTCATAATAAAATCCTCACATAATTTCCCCATGTTAGTAGACATGACTAGACTGAGGTTGGTCCATTTTTCGTCACGTAGCAGCGAGGATGTAGGGAATGTCTCCCCCGGCCCCTTCACAAAGGTTGCTCAGAATGGTGTCTTTTCTCCCAGGCAAGGAGATGACAGTCATTAATCATTGCCAATAAGAACAAACTTCTCAGTTGACAAATACTGAACCTCTAACGGAATTAGCAAATTCCTTTCTTAAAAATGGGTTTTTAACAGTAATTAGTTCCTCATATAGTTAAAAAAAAATAATCAAAAAACCCCAAACAACAAAACAAAAAAAACCCCAGAAAACAAAACAAACAAAAAACCCACACAAGTATTATATCATTCCATGCCAGAGCAACTTTTTGATATGGTCTTCTGTGCCAGATAGTCACTTCCACAACTACAAAGTATAACCTTTAAGACTAACTGCGTAGCAGGGGTGGACAGGATCTCTACATGATGTAAACCACCAGGGACTCTCAGGAAAAGGAGAGGAATACAGCAAGCATGTGCTCATACTGTGTGGGGGGGCTGGGGGCAAGTAGAACTTGACCTCAGCCTCTAAGGGATGGTAATGTTGCCATCTTTCATGCATTTTTAAAGTTTAATTTTGTTGTTCTTTTGTTTTATTTCTGAGAGGGTTTCCCTGGTAGATGTTAAATAGTGGAAGATGGCAATGTGGTCTTGCTTGAATTATATTTGTATGGAGACAAGAAGAGGGAAATGGCAGACGGGCTTCACATCCTGGTGAAGTTAAGGTCTTTTATGTGTTTGTACACACCTAATATTATTGGCCCTTTTTTGTATAAATTCTGCACAGCAACTGTGCAGCAACTGCTCTATCTCTAATTAAGACACAGCAACTGTTCCATCTCTAATTATACAGGTGCACAGTACTCCAGAATTTTTTGGGAAGGAGAATAGTTGACTATAAGTTTTGGACGAGTTTCATGGCAATTGTTTCTTCTTTGCTGTGAGGGGCACTTTGGTATCTCTGAAGCTAAATGCTCACTAGTGTTCCTTCTGGGAAGCCAGGGACCCTAAAACAGGGCTGAACTTCAGTGTAAAACTGAGTTAAAAACTAACAGGATGATTCTTAAATTTTTATCTCACCTTATGGATAAGAGACTTGGTTAAGGTTAGTTTTAGCTTTTAAAACCAGACCATTTCTTTTTACTTACAGGGCGAATTGGTAATTTTCTCATGTTTGTACTGAACTGTTGATGCCATATTATCTGTCCGAGAAACGTGTATTATGCAGTGTATCAGTGAAAAAGCATTTTGCAAAGGCATATTCTCTATTAAATCACTAGAAATGAACAGAAAGTTGAGTCAGAAGGAAATTTAATAACTGTTTTAGTATTCAGTGTTACTATGTTCTGTATTTTTTAATTTAAGATCACTTTTTATAGGATACACCTTTGAACAGATAGTAAACTGTGCAATAAATACAGATTTGCAGAAAACAATCTAGATAACTTTCCATCATTTTCTGAGAAATAGGTGAGTAAACATCTGGTTTAGTTATGGTTTAGTTTTCTGCTTTTTTAATGTCAGAACATTTAATAGCCATAAGGGAATAGTACTGTAAAGCAAATCCACTACTAATGAACTATGTTTTTTTCTTCTAATGTATGGATTTAGCCTTCCCAAATGAAAGTGGCTCAACAAAACATGTGTCCTTTCCTCCTTTCTCCAGAGTGACTTATTAATGGGTTGTTGAGTGGCAAAAGAACCTGGTGTTCATTCCCACTTTAATATTTAATCAAGTGCTAACAGCACTTACAGTACCTACAAGAGTCAGAAATACTCACAGGAGCTGTGTCAGTACAAAGTGTACTTGCCCTCCGAATGAGCCTGGCTTTCTAAATTAGAGGCATAGGGAAGATTACCATGCTATCATAAGCAGATATCTTTCTATTTCTAATTTACTCAATTCATTTTATTATTATTTTAAGAGTAAAAAGCGCTATACAGGTTTAATTGTCTGTGTATGACTGCTCAGTTTGTGATGTATTTCCCACTAGGGAAGTTTCTTTCAAGGCATAACTCCTTGGAAGAAGTTATCTGAAACAACATTTTGAAACAAATATTTTTAAAAATTGACCCATGCTTTGGGTGTATGTGTCTCTAAATTTTGGAAGACATAGAAAAAAATTAATGAGATTTCAGTAAGGAACTTGTGTACAATTCTTTCTGCAAACTGGGTAAGTTTATAGTTAGATGTTTACATTTATCCTATGTGTTAATTGTATGTAAACATACTTTGTTACATCCTTTCTGAAAGTACAGCAGAGACGTGACTATAGTTACAGATTTGGACTCAGTTTTAAACCGTGCTGTGTGAACGTTGTGTGGTTTTTTTGTTTCGTTTTCTGGGTTTTTTTTGTTTTGTTCTTTGGGGTTTTTTGTTGTTGTTTGGGGTTTTTTGATTTTTTTTTTAACTATATGAGGAACTAATTACTGATAAAAACATAGAATCCTAAGGGCTGGTCTGTAAAGGATAGTTTCAGTCCCGGTCGGGAGCGTATCTTGCATTGGAACAGTCTTTGTGATCTTGTAGCTAATATTTTAATGTATTTAGCATTTCCATTGCATTTCACCTGTCTGCACTGTACAAATTTCAGAAAAATGAAACAAATTACTTTATGTAAACATGTCATTGGGTAGTCTGTTACATTTTTTCCTACAACTGCTGCAGTTTGCTTGTATGATTTTCTGTGACAGTACTGGCACAAGCTGTTAATAAATTAGGCCCATAGCCTCTTGATGGCAGTGTGTATTTCCTTCTTGAGTTCATGGGCCTTACAGAACATTTATGTCTCATTACAGCCAGTACAGCAGTTTATGCCCTAATAAATCAGAGGGGCTTTGCAGAGATGATCTTGACAGTAATGAATCTTTCTGTTGGCATTTCCACTTCACAGACACAAATAATGAAGCAAAACTGCCCCATCTGGCCACTCAGTAAGAGTCAAATCACAGTGGGAAGCTGTTTTCTCAAGCATGACAAAGGTCATTGTGTGCAGCAGGAGTGAACGATAGCAGGTTGTGCTGTGAGTGACAGTGTAAAATGAAGCCATTTGTGATCTTTTATCATTATAATTACATTTATTAGCGGTGTTGCCAAGGTTCTCCCCGCCCTTCTACCAAGTTTGTGTGCTCTTGCATCAAAAGCTACCTTAACTGATTTCTGCAGATTATTTGGAGAGCTGTTAGTTATTACACAGAAATTGATTTAATCAGCTCAATCAGCCATTGAAGTAGTATTATTAAGGTCTCTCACAGTAAATTTAAAAAAATAATTTCTGGAAATTTACTGCCTTGAAAGAGCAAACACTGGCAAAAGATGCTGTATACTACTTAGAAGCAAATAGGTAAGACGGGTTCATTTTGCTTCCAGAACATATGGCAAAAATACAGGATATGTCATCTCAGGTTGGCCAGTGGGTCCGTTGAGCCTGCTGTCTAGCCTTTGGCAGTATCTGAGCAGGTAATCTTTCCACCTGTTCTAAAATCGTCTGTTCTTACATCTGACTTTGTTGTTACACTATTCACTTGTTAATGAAGTCCTTGCAGAACAGAACCTGGATACACACCAAGTATCCTTGAAGATTTTTCCAGGGCCCTGGTGCAGAGCACCTTCCGCATTCTCAGCCTCCTCAGCTCTCCATTCAATCGTACCACAGCATCTCTATTTTAAAGCCTATTTCTTCTCTTCTGATTTTTTCCTGCTTGATACCGCTGTTGTCTGGTATCTTCCTTTTGTAAGGTAAAGTACTTTCTTCTGGCTTAGTTTGGGATTTCTACACTGCATCAAACAGTAGAATTGAAAAAAGGTTTTCTTCTGTTGGGGAGGAGTTGAGGGCTGCCCTCTTCCTTCCTTGTCCTGCAAAAATGATATGGTAAGAAAAGGTTGCTACAGCATAGAACAACTGGCTAGCTAACATTCCTAACAGCGCACCAAGTGACATCAAGTAGATATCACCCAAACCTCCCTCATGCATCATTGCTCTTTGCATATTGCTTTTGCACACAGCATATTTCAAATGTCTCTAGGTGCATACATTCACTCTTCTGACCTGACTATTTTTTTCTAATTCTGAAATGCTATCGTTTCTGTAGACATAGCTCAACAGGAAATTGAAGGCTATTATAGGAGAAAGCAAGAAAGTTTATGTTAATTTAAATGTGACCAGCTTTGTACTAACTTTCCCTTCACCTACAGTACAAGTTTGTACAAGTGTATTTTACAGGCAATATATTTAGGGATCACTTGTCCAGCTCAGGAATGCAGGTATTCATTCTATGTCAACAATATGACACAACAGGATGTTTTTAGGTGGAAAGTCTAAAAAACTAGTTTCCAGTTGAAATTTTAAAAGGATTGTGTTGCAAAGTGAGAATGCAATTGCCTGGGTACAAATCAATCCAGAATATGGACACAGTAACATGCTTGTGGGAAGTACCAATTGTTCTGTGATAACCGTAGGTAAGTAGGGACTCAGTTTTATTTTTCTAACCTTTATACTTTTACATAATTTATTATTATTAACAATTGGAAAGCTCTATACTAATGGTATCATATTTTTATTAGTAAATTACATTTTTTTAACCTTAGAAAAGTTATTTGTATCTTTTATTATCTGTGGTATTCCCCCTTTCTTTTTTTTTTCCAAATGCAAGCATGGGAAAGTACATAATGAAAACTATATTTGATCCTAAAATAGGAATGCAGGTCTAGAAGAAACACCTTGGGTCAAATGCTGCTCAAATTAAAAAATTCTTGTGGGTTTACTGGACTGAGTTCCCTGCTGGAGCCACTAAAGGAAGCAAAAGGGACAAAGAATGAGTTGGTCAATAAAGGCAAGGATAGCTATAGGGAAGGAAAGGAGCCAGAAGGAGCAATTTTGAGTAAGATAAAGTGTGGGAATGGTGAGAAGGAGCAGTCAGGGAGGGTCTGGCTGCGAAAAGGTGGTCAGAAGAATTGACAAGAGCACGTACTTTGATACTCCCTCCAGATACATTTGCAGTCTATGTAATCCTGTGGCAAATGCTGAGTTTTCTATGAAATACCAGAATGCTTTGAAATGCTTGTGTGTTACAGGAAGAAAGCAAGAGAGAGAGGAGGCAGCTTTATTGTAGAGTCTTAGCACAGGACTGTTAGGTGAAACTGTCTAAATGATCCTAGGAAACAGTGTGTTGTGCTACAGAGGAAAGCAGCAATTTTATGCTGGTCCTGTCAAATCTGTTGTGAGGAAAATCTAATGTTTGGTTAAGAGTAAAACCTACCAGCCAGATCTTCCAGTGGGTTTTTGTGTCCTGTCAAGAGTACTGCTGTACTCTATTCCAGTCTCTCACTGATAGCCATGGGCTGCCACTAAACCTTGAGAAAAAAAGTGATAAGAGTAGGAGTCATCCTTTCTTTCTCAGTAAGTGACCAGCAGGAGCCCTGGATGTGACATTGTCATTTTTTCCTAGTAAAAGAAATGCTTATATCTCTCCATTTGGCTAATATTCCAATATCACTCCCTTTTTAAAAATAAATTATCACTCATCATGCTGTTAATTGTATTGTTAATAGGCCACAGTTTTATATCTTACCAAAGCTGATGAAGAAGATGTAATGGTGTTGAGACAATAATGCACTCATGAATTTTACTGAATGAGGAAGTAAAATATAATAATTAAAGTGTAGGCTGGAACAAGGAGGTTCATTATTTCTATGAGTGCTTTTGCTATGAATATCTCTCGGCTTAGTTGTCACTCTTATCAATAGTTTAGTCAGCAACAAAATCATAGGCCAGCTCAGCAGTAGTTGAACCAGACAGGCTGAGGAAACTACCACCAAAAGGCCATATTACTTAGAGGATTATTTTATGTGGAAAGATGAGAAACAACTAAAAAAGAAAATATTTTTAAAAAATCAAATCCATTGCAGTACCAAAAGATATGAGAGACTGAGAAGACTTGCAAATTGCTCAGTGTAGAAACCTTGTAACAAAATAATTTAAAGCACAAGATTGTAAAATTTAGCTGTAAAATGCTGCTGGAGATTACTTATGTAGTACTGCAAGCCTCTTGCTGATCGTTCTTCTTTAACAAATGCTACTGCAATAGACTATTTTGATGAAGACAAAATTAAACGTTTGAACTGAAAATATAACCCAGAAAATATTAATGCTGAATAATATTAATAAGTAAGTTGAAGGAAGAAGTACCTTTCAATGAGATTGAAGTGC
>JAOXJM010000003.1:991853-1023110 GCA_026413425.1 Tringa solitaria
TCTTTAATTACTCATGATTATTAACAATCACTGAGGCATGTATTAAATACAAAACCAAGTACAATTGCTGTAGTTTCAACTTTCTTTTTAATTCTCTTATCTTTTGGCATTGCTTTTTGTTTTACATCCAGATGCAGCTGTGATCCTGAAAAGGCTTAAGCATGTGCTTAGCTTTATGTGCTAGGAGTATTCTGAGAGAGTCGTCTGTGAAAAGCATTTTTAATTTGTGACCTTGTCTGTATACTTGTATTTGTGTTTGCCACTTCTGTGAGCAGATCTCCCTAAGATACCTTATAACCTTACTGCCCTCATGAACCGCCTAAATTTTGTTTGAGCTCAGGATGCCTAGAAGTCAAATCTGGCATTACATATTAATGACTGGAGGATAGTGATTGGTGAAACCATTTTAATCTTGTGCATTACATAATTTTTTTAAAATAATATTGTGAGATTAATGAAGTTTTGAACAAAGAGTTGTACGTCAGGAGACTATGAGACTGCTTCTCATTAGCCCACCAAATGCTGGCATTTTGACCTCATGATGGGATGAAGGCACTGGGAGCGGTCTCCAAAGGATTGCCCTCAAGTTGGGAATTGATGCAGGATCTGTATCTTCTGTTTCGCTAGCTGCCTAGCATATGGAATATCTGAGGCCAGCTTAAGTCATTGAGTTTGCTCATTTTTCACCAGGAATCATGAAAGAATAGCAGCTTTTTGGAAGAAAGAACATGTGATATTTCTGTCTAACTTCTAGAACGAAGGTCAAAAAACAGGTACATAGCAGGCATACATAGTAGGGGAATAAACTGATATTTCATGCAACATGACAATGGTGGTGCCTAATAATTCTGATACAATTTGATATTGTAGTTCTACTAACATATCCATATGAGGCACCTCATACCCTTGTCTGCCTAATGATATCTGCACAATGTGGCCATGAGGACAGATGAGAATTGTCAAATCAGGCAGAGAGTAATAGAAAACACACATTTGGCATTGAACATTCATGGGGCACCCCAAATTTTTGCAGCAAAAAATGGTAACTCAATGGCCTTAGGCTGTGCCTGAAAAAGTTCCTGGGTGGCTAGATAGAAAGACTGGGGAGTAAATTTGCGTTTGTATAGTGTATTTGTAGGCAGTGGAAAGGTTCCAGGAGATAAATGGAAATATTTGCCTATATCTGTGCAAGACCCCAGGATCCAAGTTTATGAATTCAGGTAAAAAGACCTTGTCCTATTGTCTCCAAAGCAAGCAGAGGTGTTGATTGTTGTATGTAATATTTGACATAATGTACGTACTTGTCAACTAGAAAATTATTTTCTACTTTTCAGAAAGTTTCCCAGCTGTCTTTGTGTTTTAATGATCTGTGTTTCCTGCAAAAGATTCTGTAGATTTATCTACTTAGTTTCATAAACTTTATTAAGGAGCCAGGATCCGCAACCTATAGATTTTTAAGAGAGAATTTTCATTAAAGTTCCTCTGTGATACATCATTACTCTGATCCGCCCTGTAAAGTTGAATAAAAATTACCAGGAGAGTTTATTTTGAGGAACTTTTTTCATGAAAACCTAACATGGTTCACTTGTATGTGTTCTGCTTGACCCAGATGTTTCTATTGTAGCTTAGATTTTCACATTTGAATCTCTGTTTGCAAACACTGTGTGTGTAAAATCTGCCCTATGCTTAAAACACAGTACATCTGACAAAATTAAAGGCATTCAATAAGGCTCAAAAATGAGATCTTCTGAGTTCTACTCCTGCCTTGTTTTAAGGCCAGCAGTTAGTCTGCTTAGACATCTGGAGCTTTTGCATATCTTGGCTTTTTTTGAACAGAGGGATGAATAAGCCCACCAAATTTCCACATTTTTTGCAATTCAGTCTGTGTAAGTTCATTTTATTTCACTGCTTTGTACCCCACTTGAATGGGAAATATCTGGAGAGCCTGTCCTGCAATAAGTATATGCAGTGTATAAGTATTATAAGTATATGCAGTCTGTTTCAGTGTAGACAAACTTTTGTGTACAAGTTTTAATATAATATGGAAATTCATAAACAGTTGGCTGTAAAGTTTAGATTAGTGGGCCATTTGATTCCGGAGTCTCTACAGCTACTAAAGACAAAAATGACAAAAAAAATAACAAAAATAAATCTGACACTGAATGGATAAACCTGAACAAAATCTCTTTGATTGGAGCCTTTGGGATTACTGCCAGACTGGACTTTGAGATGTTTATAATAGGTTATGTGTTGATTGAGGAGAGGAGCATGAAAGGTACAGTTTTAGCACCCCCAACCTATGCCAAAGTATGCAAGAAAGTGGGGACTGCTGTTTGGACAGGGGACAGATCAATTAAATCTTTTAGGACAGGATGCTTTAAAATGCATGTTTGTAAGTTAAGACATAACATAAACATTTTAATCACAAGAGATTCTGAAGTTTTATCCACCCAGTGAGTTCTTGGTGGGGAATCAACATTGAAACAGACTCTGCTAGGTCTCCAACAATTCATTTCTTTTCAACCATGTAGCTCTTGAATTGGTTGAGCAGTTAAAATTCATTCTTCTCCCCTGCTAATTATAGACTGTAAGGAGATATGGTGATGTAGCTTTTCTTTCAGTTTCAGATCAGACACAGTTTAAGTTTGATTTATTCAAACACATTTTGAATCCTTTTAATATAATAAATAAATCTTGGCAAAATGTCATGGTTGAACTGTAATCTTAACTAGAAATACAATTTTACCATTCTGATTCCCAAACTCCTAAAAAAAATTAACAATTAAAAAGGGCTTATTGTTTAAAGAAAGATACAAGATGCTGACAAAGGAAAAACTAAAAGTAGTTACCTTTATTTTCTCCAGTGTTATAGATAAACAATCCCTGTGTTTCAATAGTTTTATCAACAGTAAAACTGTTGCACATTTTGTTTGTAAAATGGCTCTGGAGTTAGTAAATTAAAGCATGTTGATAAATTAAAATTTTGACCAAGGGTATATTTTTAGTATGGAAATAATGCATGGTGCACTAGATGGAAGAGGTTGATTGCCTGGAATAGTACTGATCCTTTTAGTCAAGAAGATATAATGTAAAATTTGACATGAAAATATACACTTGAAAAATTATTGCTTGCTTTGCTTTACACTATCAGCAATGTTTAACTTTTGATAATATTGCTTTGTGTTATCTTTCGGAGTCAAAAATGTTCTTTGAGAATTGTAATTTTGACTGTGAATTTTATTCCTAAAAAGCCTTAGGACACTTGACCAGTTTTCTGGTGTGAGACATACTGTACTGTTGTGACTTTCCTATTTAGAACCTGATTTTTCTGAAGTACTGTATTGTGCCATCCAGGTCAGCACAGCAAGCACTCAAGCAGATAAATGGTCCTACCAGGGGCTCATTGACAGAAATATCATGAATGCCAACAGAGAAGAGTTACCTCTGAAAAAAGGCTTTAGCAAGGTGAAAAAATAGAGCTAGTGCAAAAAAAAAAGAAGACAAAGCAAATGGTCTGTCCTGATAAAAGCAACCAAATCAAGGAATATCATAATTATAAAGTCCTTATTTGTTTGTAAAATTAGAGGTAATAGTTTATGAAGAATAGACTTGACAGAAGCAAAGTTGTAAAGAGATAATCAGGATGAGATTAAAAGTCTGCTTTGAGATTCTGGAAATAAACAGAAGGCTGAATTATGTGGGAAAATTAGAATGAATTAAGGATTTCTTTTTAAGACTCTGGAATAAAAATACCATACAATGAGATGGTAAGTTCAATTCTGCTCTATTAGGTAAAATAATAACTTAAAGTCTAAAGCAGCTCTATTAAATTCAATGAAAACAAAATTTACCAGATGAATTATTGGTACTGTAACAAACGTGAACCCATGACTGTTTACTTAAAGTAGCTAGCAAAGTAATGTAATACAGAAGAATTTGAACTTTTGTATAGAAAATTCACATAAAGGTCTACTGGTCAGTACTGAGTTCTGAGACAACACCTGGACATAAATTGTCAGACTAAAATTCGAACACTGAAGTGCTTTGGTCCTTGGCTATTGTCATTTGCTTGAATCCTTTCAAGTGAAATTGAGTTCTTTTAATTGTTCCATGAAGAATTTTAGCATCTTAATTTTAAAATGACAGTTATTTAAAAATATCATTAGTATTATTTTGGTTTTATTTAGCATGCATGAAAATGGAACAATGATAGCATGGAGTAAGCCAGAAATAACACCAACTACTTCTTGTCTCTTGTAATGTCAAACTGCTGTATATTTGCTTTGATACTATCATGCTGCTCTGATGGTCACAAACGTTCCTGGTAGACCCAGCAAATTCTATTTTTTCATATTACTTTTCTTTCTGTGGTGTTTGTAATGATGTGTATGCGTATGAAAAGAAAGTCCTGGACTGGAAGATTTCTCTTCAATTAATGCAATCAGATTGCAAATAGGATATTAGCCAGGCATGTAAAGACACCTTTTGTACATTACTGGAAGAGGTATGAACAAATTTCAGGTCTTTGAATCCCAGATTCCTACGTTATTCTTTATTGTCTGGGTGGCAGCCACAGTCAGTTACTTGGGTGATGTAAATGTTCAACCGGTATCTCCTGAGGCAAAATATTAATGAATTCACCTATCCAATTATTGGGCCTTCTATAAATTTGTTATTAGTTTTTTATTATGTAGGTAATAATAAGATACCTTGGGCAGCCTTGTATAAAATAGCTAAAACAATATTAAGTGACCAGTAGAACAACAAACTCTTTTCCTGTCTGTGTGTGTTTGTTGAGGGACTCACTTTGCCCCAAGTTGCTGTAAAAAAATGTCTCTTCTATTACATTTTTATGAAGTTCATTGATTCTGGACAATTTCAGGCAGATAGTGGAACCTGTTCCAAAATGAAGAGTTTCTGATGGAAAATGCTCTAATGCTATCCTCTTTTAAATTAAGGATGAGGCAGCTTCAATACAATACAATCTCTCAATTTTTGAGAAAAAGAGTGATCATAGAAAGGATGACATCTGAAAGAAACGATTGCAATTCCCTGGCTAGTTGCCCCTGTAGAAAGCTTGCTTGGGCTCAGCTGCTGGTTCCAGAGCAGCTGGGGGATCTGGTGTGGCTCCTGTGTTAGTAACATGCATAGTAAATGATAGGAATGCATGCTGCATAAAAAGGGAAGATAGCCTTTTCAGTATATAAGGACTTCTTCCTTCGAGTATACTGGCACCATTTGAGTTTTCTCCTGATTCCACAGCCAGCTGACTGTCTGCCTCATCCTCATCTCCCTCTGACAGTAGCCCAGATAATCAATAGCACTGGCGAGATTAGGAGAGACTTAGATGGCTGGCTGAGACTAATGGCTCCATATGTACAATACGTGAGAACAAATAAAAGAAAGAGCACTTTAGAAGTCTATGTGCAGCTTCCCACATCTGAAGTACTCACATTTTCTGGATGTTCAGAAACCTTCTGTACATCTTCTTGTCTAAGGAATACATTGAATTGTGTTTTACATTTATATATGTTACCTACTTCTAGTGATGCTTTAAAATAAAACCCCGGTACAATTTATCCCTCTGCTTTCAGAAAAAGGTTACTTAAGGAAGTATGCTGTTATGGGAAATAACTGAAGTTCAGAGGTAGGAACGGGAATGCAGGAGGGAAAGGCATTTGCAAGTAAGAGCTCATAAATAGCTTTCTGGGAAATAATGGTTACGGAACATGCTTGCAGATTGGTGTGTAGATTGTATTTGTAGTAGGTATTGCTTGAATGGAGAGGGTGGTTCATGTTGATCCTAAACTGCATCTCTAGGGCCATTGGGCTGATCTGAGAAAGAAATATGAACTGTCAAAATTGACAGCTATAAACTGAGAGATGATAGTGTCTGTGTGCTTTTTGCTTCAAATGAATACACTGTTATTTGAAAGTTTTATTTATTCTTCTGTGAGATTTCTGAACTAAAGGTAGCTGATACATACTATGATTCAGAAAAACACCATATCCTATTCAGCATGGTGGTGCTCTAGTATGTAGTTTAAAGAAACATGAAGTTTTATTAAAATGGATAATCTTCAAGTAAAAGTTTTACTTTGTTGGGTTGTTTGGTTCGTTTGTTTTTAATTTTGAGTAAATGAACATGAATTTTCCAGAAAAATCTGGGAAACCAAATTCAAATTTCAGTGACTCTAATAGTGACATAATTGTATTCTTCACTTCAACAATGTGGCTGATGTCAGAGTAAATGTTACAAAGGGAAAAGCTAAATAATAATTTTTTTTGCCCACAACTTCCTCTTCCTTCCAGTGGACATATGCAGGACTATACAAGTGTATTTCACATCTATGTAATACAGAGAGCAGCATATATTATAGTTTATGTATGACAGTATTGAGAAGCATCTATTAAGAATTTGAATAAGTATTTCTGAACTTCACATGTGGATATCCTTATCCTCATATCTTCCAAACAGGTTAAGCCAAACGTTAACATTTGTACTCTTAATTGAATGTCCACTCATGGATTTATTCAGGATTAGATGTCATGTTTCAGTTCACACATACCTTTATTTCAGATCAGTGTTTAAGCATAGCAGTTCTTAAATGCTGTGTGTGATGGTGTGAGGAAATAATACAGACACCAATTTTTTTTCCTGTGGAGGGGAAGGCAGTGGCTAACCCAAAGGAATTTTGGAGTTGGTCACAAGAATAGGAAGGGGATGATGGACAGATAGGCAAGCAATTTCAGTGGAGCTACATTTGTTCTCTTGCTCTCCAGCATCATCCAGGATTCCTGGAGTTTCACTGCCCCCAACTGGCCATTCTTTTTCCTCTGGTACCCACCTGCGTTTCCTGATTCCCTTGGTGAGAGTGAAGGATCAGTCCTGGGGACTCTCTCTGTGACAGCTGTCCCTACTGCAGGGCTTGTGGGACTGCTGGGCCCTCAGGCTCAGCTGGGCAGGGATTTAATTCCATGTGTCAAATGTTGTCTAGCTTAATTAACCTACTTCTACCCTTGATTGAATAACCCCTTTTTCTCTTTTCGCTGTCTCATTAAAAGGTTGAATAAAATCTGTGTCTTAATTTGTTGAACATTAGATTTCCCTTTCCTGAGGCATACTTTTTACAGAGAGAACTTGCACAAACACGTTTTCTTTCTTCTGTATTTTTGTGTTTTCAGCTTTCTTATTGCTCTCATTTTATGTGCAGTGATATATTTCCCTTTAATAGATCATAAGGTACAATGTTAGGCTCATATCTTGACTTCCTAATGTTTATTATTATTATTGCATTCCCTTTTTGTCTCAGTTGGGCACTTCTTCCCTGTGTCGTCTGACATTGCATTAAGGATGTTTATTCTATTTCATGACACTAAGAGCTCTCAATGCCTAGTTTTCAGAGCAATTTGTTAGTTTGTTAAACTCACTGTTTTCTGAAAACTCAATTTGATCTGCTGTGGAAACTCTGCCCTTTATAATTCTCAAAAGTTCTGTATTCCTTCTGTTGTAAGCTATTTTCTTCTTTAATGCTGTCTCTGTCTTCTGACTTTCATTCTTTCTTCTCTTGTCCTCTATTTGACACAGGGCATTCACGTTGTTCTTTTGTCTTTACTTTCTTACTCCAATGTAGTCTCTTCTTTTTCTGTTCAATGTGTTTATATTTTTAATCTTTCTTATTTCTTAGGTGTCCTCTTTACATGATTGCGTGATATCAAATGCAAGCACTTATTTTATCGTTAACTAAATATAATTGATCCTAGGGACAAATTTGTCATCTCCAGACAGCTGTCTCTCCAAAAGGCAGTCATGATTTCTCTGGAGACAACAGAATTGTAGGTGGTTTGTTCTGGCTCATCTGTAATGATCAACTGAAATTCACTTAATTAAGGAAATCATGCAAGAAGTGATATGCCTGGGTTTTCATTTCATGTATTGAAAGCTTATTTGAAATTCCATAGTGTTTCCTCCATCATTAGCTGATGTTACCCTGCAATATAGAAGTGATATTAGCATATATGGCAATTTTGTTTCCTGAGAATTGTGATATTTTACTTCCCTTCTGTGCCCTGGTGAAGAGGATGCCATTTCCCAAAATGTATTGCCATGTAGGGAAGCTATTGCATAAGAGTACCACGTCTCCTCTGTATCTGATCTCTCTTTGAAACACAGACCGGAATTTAGGCTGTCTTTTGGTCTAGGTGGATTATGAAATCACCCCTCATAGACAGATTTATTACTATTTGTGTAGAGGGTATTTCTGTGTGCTGAAAAGACAGTCACTTTCTGAAAATATTTTCTCTGTACAGGCCACTATCATTCTACTTGTGGGTAAAATGTTTTTTATTTGTGTTTGGACCCCAACGGCAGCATCAAGCAAACGTGTTTAAAAATTACCAAAGGTTTAGGAGTTTTTTAGATATTTAAAACTACTCTACGTGTCAAAAATGTCCTAGAGTTCTGAATTACTTATGTGATTTTCAATCTTGCAATTGGCAGTAAAAAGCTAGAAAAGGTTCTCTTTGAATAGATTCAATTATTTTCTGAAAAAGATTGCCACAAGGAAAAATGCATACAGTGATGTAGCGTGTCAGGAAGTTTTTTAAGGAATCAGTTGCTCAATGTCAAAAGTCCTTCAACAAAATGAATTATTTTCATTTCTTTACTTTGGAGTTCCCCATTTTTCACCCCGAAGTTAATTTTCCTGTGTCTCTTAATGTCAAATGTAAGCATGCTGGTGCTCAGTGTCCTCATTTTGTTCCCCAGTTCTCATTCTTACCATGTTGCTCTAAAAGAAGGAGGAAGCCCTTTGTTTAGGCTACATGTTCTAAGAGTGAAGAGTGTTTATAGAGTATTCATCTGTTTTTCTTGTCCGTGATACATATGGTGACATCACTGCATACTTTTATAGGGTTTGTACAATGCAAAAGCAGCAGTGAAAATGGAGAGAGCAAACAGAGCATGTTTTTATAATTAACTACAGAACTTAAAGCATAGCTTGTGAGTCACATTAAAAAAAAATAGAGCTCACTGCGGTTCTCAACTCAAAGGATGAACCTCCCTAAGCTCTTTTTTCTATTTAATGTTGAAAGAAGTTCTGCTCCCTCATTCTTCGTTCTTTCTAGTACCAGGTTTCAAACAGTCAAAATAGTTATTTTCAAACACCTCAACTGCTGTCATTGATACTTAACAAGTGTCGGAGCATGAATGAATTCAAACTGACTGATAAAAGCCCCAATTTTTTGTCAATATTATAAAAGGGTCAATAGGAAGACATATATGTATTTATATATCTACCTCAGTAACCACAGTGCCTGGAGTCAGACATAGGTAAAATCATTAAATGACTTGTTCAGGCTGCAGTCAAAATAGAATTAATAACTATGATGAAACAAACCTGTTGTGGTTTTTTTTTTTATTATTTAATGTTCAATTAATTAGGGTGACCATTGTGTTACAATGTATGTAGGCTTACATGAAATGTATCTTACTGTTGGATGACATTCTAATTTACAGTGCTTATCAAATTAGCTGAAATAGCTAATGAGAAGTTAAAAAAAAAAAGCATCTCTTGTGAACATGGAGGGTTCCTGCTTTATCACAGACTTTTCTAACAGTTTCAGACCCAACAGTGAACATAAAGTCTAGCTAAAGCTTTTTTCCATTATTTTTTTTTCTGTGGGTAGAGGTGAATAACCATCTCTTTTATCTTGCATTCATTTCAAGTATGTATTGCCATTTCTTTCAGCCACATGAACCAAATGGTTGATATTTGCATTTATTTCAGTAATTTGCTGCTGTTGGCCCACAATAAATTTGTGGTTTTTTCTAAAATCTAGATCTTTTTTCTGGTGTTCTACTAACATTTTCCTCATCTTTTGTCAATGAATTAGAACTTTTCCTCCAAAATATGTACTTATTTGAACTGAATTTAATCCTGTTCTTTTCAGACTATACCTCTTGCTCAAAAATACTATTTTGAATTCTAATTCTGTACTCCAGAGTTCTTGGACTAACTTCCAATTTCATGTTATTTGAAAAAATTTTAGGTGTTCTCTTTAGTCAGTCATCTAACTCCTGAATCAAATGTTTAAATTGCACTCAAAACAGGCCAGATCATTCCCCCCTCACCAAATTGGTATCATGGATGATATGCTGCCCAAGAGTCCTAGATTGGTGTGGATGACCATGTTTCTCCAAAACATACTTACAGAATTTAACCAACATATCTTCTCCTCTTTTTCTCTTCTGCAGTACCAAAAGATGCTTGCTTAACAGAATGGCTCTTAAATTGATGTTGTCTATTTCTTTCTATGTTATTATATTGTATATGCTTGTGAATTGATTGTTTAATCACTTTTGTTAGCGTCTTTCTGGGCAGTAAAAACTAGGAAGTAGTTCTACAGGTTGATTTTTATCCCTTTTTCTTGGTTTTGAAAATAAAATTTAAAAATATTTTTCCTTTCTCTGGTCCTTGGCACTTCCTTTGCTGCCACAGAACTTCAGAAATATTCATTTATGTCTTAAAGATTCTTTTGATTAATTCCTTGAATACTCTATGGGGAATTTTGTCAGGGTTCATTGATTTAAACACATCTTATTTATCTACCATTCTTTTCCAAATATGACCTCAGCTTCTAATCCCATAATTAAAAATGCTTGTGTAATACTGAATGCTTAAGTTAAATTTTTCTGGTGAAGGGTAAAATAAATAGACCATTGACTACTTGTACCTTCTCTACATTACCTGCTGGTTTTTGTACACTTCTTATTAGAGTTATCTTGCATAAAAACTTTCTTATGGCTTGGACCTCATATGTAATTACTGAATAAAGAAAATCTTTTTGACTGTGTGAATTTGAAACTGGATTTTGATGCTAGATCTAAGTGTCCTTTGGCCAAGTATTCCTGATTAGTAAAGATAAACTTTGTATTGGCCCCTATTATTTCAATGGCTCTGCAAGTGGCATGGTAATTTTCAAGTCAGTGGCATGGTAATTTTCAAGTCAGATTAAAATTATGTTTCATAAAACATTTTAAAAATGTGGTCTATGAATTATAGCATCATGAGTTTGTTTAGAAGACAGTTAACTCTTATGGAAGAGAATTCCTATACTATTTAACATTTTAAAGATAATACCTGATATCCTCAATTTCATACAGAAATTAGTTGGCAAACTGTCTAGGTTAAGGCACAAAAATGTAATAGTCTCTTTTTGGTCTGATGGTACAAGTCTGTGTGAATCTTCTGCAAGTATCATTTTCAGACGTTCTGCTGTCAAGAAGACGATGCTTATCATCAAACTGCACACGTGTTTAGACAGCAGGGAATGGAGTTAAATTTTCTGTATTTTTCCCAAGTAGAGTTGCATTCTGGCATGTGAGCTCTACCATTTAGTTTTATTCCTCTGAATTTCCCAGTTCTGGGAAAAAAATCAGAAAGTTTAGAAAGGTTAGAAAAATTAGAAGAAATAAATCATAAGGTGAAAAGGCCATGCTTTTATATCTAGCCTATAAATGATGCTGCAAAGTCTTGTGACCTGTTTTAATGAAAGAGTTAAACAAAGTATTATACACTGTTTGCTGTCTTTAGGCATTTGTTCTGTATCCCTGGACTTATTTTAATGTAAATAGGCACCTCAACAGCTGTGTCCCCTTAAGCACATATTATTTAGCAGCTGGGTTATACACGTCACTTGGCAGCCATGGATTTTCAATTTTTCCCCGTGCCAAGGGGGCAGCTGGAATAATTTGAGTGCTCATTAATTTGGGAGAAATATGAGCTGTGTAAGTCAGACAACATGAGTCTTCTGTATGGTGTTGTACAAGGATAAGCGGATCAGGGTAGAAGCAATTTGCCCTGTCCCAAGGGGGCCTTCGTTTTTTAATAAGCTGGTTATGAAAATTCTATTTCTTTGCAGTTTAAAGAGTCTAATTAGAGCCTGTAATTTCTCTCATATAACTGGAGTGGATGAAGGTTAACGTTAGGCCTCCAGAGTCTTTTCACAGTCATTTACAGACTTGAATCAGGTAATAGTTTGTAGCTAATTAGAACAGTGTATTAAATATTTAGTTTGACTTAACAGTGAGAACACATGGATGCTGTAGGGCTACAGAAATGATAAAGTAGAGCTAAATTTAATTTTTAATTAAAGATAAATTTAAAGGCTGTATAGTAATTTTAATATTGACTGGTAACTATGACAGTGAGCAGCAATTGCCTTCACTTGGTTGAAATGTCAAGATAAATGAATATGATGTCTATTTAATGTCATTGCTGTAACACTTTGATGGATCAAACAATTCATGCTGTATATACACAGTGTCTGAAGGATTAAATATTTTTCAGGATAGCAAACAGTTTTTATGTAAAATCTCATTTATCTTTCTATCCACTAACTCAGCATTTTCAGAAAGATGGTCTTTAAGAAATTGTAGTGCTTCTAATCACAGGAAATACAACAATAAACACCCATTCCTACCAGAGCTTGCCAAAAAAGTGGGTCTGCTTTTCCATCAGAGAAGTATCTGCATTTGCAGTTTTTGCTTTAGCTGATTTTTGGTTTCAATGAATTAGTATGGTAATCTTAAAATTCCACATGGAACCTTCTTTCCTGTTCTTGGAAATAAAGCCTTCAGTTTTATTCTATTATGCTTGTAATTTACAAAATTCTTTGTGTTCTGTGGGTAGAACTCACTACAGTTTTCTGTGCTTCATTATAAGATTCTTCATGTTGCTGGTTAGATTTCTAGAGCTTGAACCTTTTACTGCTGAGGGTAAGTATAAAAACTAACATAAAATTCAATTGTACAGAACTGAACATAGGGTTACAAAGTTGAGTTCAGCACCACATTGACTCTTACCTAAATTGGTTGGTTCAAAGTGCAGGCAGGGGTTTACATCTCCTTGTAGTGAAGGAAAGCTTGCTCAAGACAAGTCTGCATGAAAAAAGACAGGTAGACAATATCCTGAGTCATGAAATACAGAAGCTCACTTCAGTACAGTTCTGGAAAGCTTCCATGAAACAGATCATATTTTATTCAACCAGACATTTTTTATAATGCCTCTCAGTCAGAGCAGGAGTAGCTATAGTTCAAATTTTTTCTGACTTTGTTATACTAATTTTTTTTTCCTCATTGTGCAAAATTTATTCTATGAAACAATTTTGTTGATTAAATATATAGTATTCAGTAATGCTAGTCTCCTATTCTATATAAAATGGCATTGCACAGATATAGCTGGGTGGACCTACCAGACAGCCCAGAAGGACCTTGCATCTGATATCTTTTCCAATTATCCTTCTCCAGTTTGATTTCTACCAAATCATTTTGCCTTTGGTTACAGAATGTAGTGCTCAGACAACAGTTACATTCTGTTAGATTTTTAGCTGGTGACATTTTTAAAGACTTTTTACAAATTTGTAGAACTGATTCTTATTTTCAATGAGCACTGTGCATGCTAATTTGTTTGACTGTCAGTTCTTTGGTATTATTGTCTGTTTGCTCATATGTTAATGGCCTCGTAGTTTAGACTGGAGTCTCAACCACTCCTCTTCTTCCTAACCTTTCCCACAGTTTCAGTGAACTGATTTCTTACCTCATAAACCAAGAACAACTCTCCTTTGTCTTGCCTGAAGGCTCACTTATATCGTCAGCAATTGGTCCTGTTAGCAGTGAAGTCCCCTGTTCATTTATGAACAAGATTGTGGGTCTAAAACTGGAGTAATAACAGTGGTGAAACACTTCAGTGAAAAGGGAAGAATGCTGGTAAAGGGAGGAAGTGAACTAATAATTGAGACAAAATAAAAAAAAAAAAAAGGAAAAATATGCTGTCTATTTGACAGAAGAAAAGACAAAAAAGTGTCTGTAACCTCAAAATAGTCAAACTTTTCTGGCTATAAGCTTTTTCAGACCTCAGATTCTTGGCTTGTGATCTGTACCTTTAATCTCAAGTTTCCTCTACAGCATTTTTTGGATGCTAGAAACTCCATTACGGATTGGTAGAAAATCAGTGATAAAACTTCTAAATATCACCTTATTGTGTTACACTACTTTCCCAGTTGCCAATTTTTATAAAATGGTTTATGACTGCAATAATCCCCTCAAAATCAGCTGTTATGGGAGATAATAGCCAGTTGTCAGAGCATTAACCACCCTTGACTTCACTTTGGGCCATTACGTAACAAAAGAATGAACTGGTGGTAAGGTTGCCAGGTGTATTAAATTATATGATGAATTATAGAGATTCTGTAGTGGGGATTAGTGTCCAAAAGAGACTAGTGGAGATTGCCAAGCACATTATCTGATAGGACTGCAGGCTGAACAAAATCCCAAGGGTGAAAGGCCGGTGCTTTATCCATTATGTCATCCTCTAATCTGTGTCTGCACCATGCACAGTGAAGTTTTCTGCAAATGAGTTACCATTGTTCTGTTACATCCTGGAACTACGTAATAGCAGAAATGGAGACGTTGGCAGTATTTGATTACTTAGAATTTAGTCTGATTTTGATCTTTTCTCATGGATTCTTGCAAAAAATATTAGTTGATATACATGAAAGTTAATTAGTCTAGTAGCAGAAATTGTATGAGCCTGCTTTTTCCACAGAAGCTTCAGTTAGATCCAAGAAAGTTAGTTATGTCATGGTTTCTGCTCTTATCCGTTCCCCTCCTCTCCATTCTGACAAATTAATTTGTTTAGGCTGCTATTTTGTATTTAAGGAAGGAAATATCTGTTCTATGTTTCAGCAAATCCACCAGCATTGTGCAGAATGGCAACAGGTATAGTTGAATTATCCTTAAGTAGCTTATTTAGGCTTAGCTGTTAATGGTTTGTAATGACTGATCTGGAATCTTGCATATCAGGACTGGAAGCAAAAATTTCTTTAGCTTTTCAGATGAGAGTACCAAACTTGTTCCTAGCTCCAAGAAATAGTATCGTATTTCACTTTGCAATGGTAATGTTGTTATGATAGAAAACTGATATCAGGTAATTTGTGAAAGTTATAAAAGTGTGAGTTCAATTTTTTGTCTCTTTTTATGCCCTGTATAGTTGACATCATTCTACCATGGCTGGCTTTACCAGTGGAAGCATATACAAAGTAGAATAAATAAAACTTTCTAAAGCTCGGTAAAATATTTCTAAAACAGTTCTTCAGTAGAGGTGTGTAGTATATACATGATATTTGGAGGTGCTGTATAAATATTTTATTGGCACTCTATAGATGTATCCAAAATATTTTTAACTCACTTAACCCATTGACCTCAAAGTAATATGTAAAAGGTGGGAGAAATCTTGTGTTTAAAGAAGTTATAGCTAAGATAACAAGTTGGTTTTGGTAATCTCCTTCCACCCTGGCCCCCAGGTAATCATAACCTTTGGAAAAGGTTTCTCTGGGGTGTAATTTTCTAGACATAGTCTCAGCCAAAAAGTTTATTCTCAAAATTTGTGAAAATTTTCTTTGCAGAATTTACTGTTAAACTGCTAAGAAGAATTTAGTACATTCAAGACATAAACTATGGTATTACACTTTGTATATTATTGATTGCTTATTTAACATCATTAATATATGCTGCAGGCTAAGCAAGAAAGATAAGCTGGAAAGTATTAGATGATGCTTGGACATATTTTGTGGGGTTTGGGTTTTTTTTGCTGTTAAATGCCAAATCTTAAATGGTTATTTAATACAACCTATTTGTTCCGCCAAATCTTTACATATAATTCTTTAGTAATAAGCTCTTTCCTCTGCTATTTGAAGCTCTTCTGTGAGTAAACTGTTCTTACTCAGTTCTCTGAGCATTCAGGATGTATAAAGCGGCTAGAACTTGTGTCCCATGTAAAAGACCTGGAATGTCTTGTTCTTTCAGAACCATGTCAACTATCGAACTCCTTCAGGGAAGCAATAAGCTTTGTGCTAATATGCTGTTGGACACTTCCTCATCACCTGCTCTGTCCTTGCACAGTGTAAAAATAGCATAATGTTGTCTTCCTTTGCTAACAATATTCCTACTCTATTGGGTGAATTTTGACAGTGGGAAATTATTCTTCATAAATCATGAGTTGCATGATATTTTTCTGTTAAATTAACAAAAGATATCAACGCATTTTCAGTGCTAGAGGAAATATCCTGACTTGATGTCTCATGTAAAATATGTAGCTTGTTTGACTTTTCTAAAAGTGACCCCTAGATGTAGACGGTGGATTTAGAAGTGCTCCTCGTGGGCAAATGTGACATATAAGTGCTGTCCCCTGTCCCCTGATGCTGATGGATTAACTGCAGCAACAATTTACTTTTTTTCCTGCCTGTATTTTCTGAGGTAGGTCTATACAAAGAGCTGTTGAGGATGTGGATGTTTGGGAAAGCAAAGCTCAGCTGCTTGATGGTCCCCAGACAGATGAAGTGTTTTTTTCTTTGTTACTATTTTTCCTTACAATATCTTGTTTTCTAGTTAAATAGACCTAGTAATTATTTGGGGTTTGTTTCCAATAACTGCCCCATCAGTATTTAGGGTACGATGCACAGTGTCTTGGATACCACTATAATAGAAAGCACTGTTATAAATTGTCTGGGTACAGTGTGCAATTGCAGGAAGGTGAAAACATGAGGAAATGTATAACTGCAAACTTTTCCAAAATAGGTATTTTAAATACTACAGGAGAAAAAATAACAATGAAGAACCTTTTACTGAGTAACTAATGTTTAAAGATTCGATTTCATGAGGTAATGTCTTCAATTTTATGGCTTCCTTGCACTAAGTGCAGTGTAAATTGAGTCTTTCAGCACCTTATAGGGTAAAGGTCTCTAATAGGGTAGAAAATGTAGGGTAATAGTGCTATTTTGCTTTGTATCACAGAGCTTTGTAGCCCTCATCAGTAGAATTTTGTGTGCTCCTTTAGAGCGTTGTCTTAATGGAACTTCCTGCTAACTTATCAGTGCAAATAGATCCTTAACATATTTTTTTTTGCCACTTCATAATAAAAAAGAGAACTAAAAACTAAAAAAGTTACTAAGACATTTGGAGATAAGGTGAAGTTTCTAGAGTGACCTTGTACTTCTACTACTCTTTTTCCATGCCTGTTCAGTGCCCTGTATGTTGTGCTCTTTACAACAACCAGATATACTGGAGTACACTTTGAATTCATGTATTATTTTTGGATTACTTTGTATGTGTGTAACTTAAAGTTAGAAGCTATCTCAGAAACTGATACATTTTACAAACTCAACATTTTTTCCTTTTTAGATTTGGAAAGGTTACTTGTGCAAAGACCTGTGGCACAGTCAGATTTTTTTGCATGTGATCTTACTGGTCTTGATGAAGGATCCAGTATGACTCTCAAAAAATATGATTGCATCCAGACTGTTCCTCAAGGAAATTATGACAGAATAATGCCATCTCCTTAAGACAGGTATCAACTGCAGCATCAATTTCCTCTTTTCCCATTGGTGCTTACTTAGGCAGAACTGTACAAAAGGATGCTGGACATAGAAGAATAGGAGGATGAGATTATTTAGTGAGGAGTGATATTAAAACCCAATCTTGACATGTCAACGGGCACAGTGTAATGTTGGGAGGGAAGCTACAGAAATATAAATAGATCCTCAAGCTTTTTCTAAATTTAGATGTAAGTTTAGGTTACTTTTGGAGTTTGAGCCTAAAAAAGACATCAGAAAATTACAAAGCAGCAGGACTCCAAGGAAGAGAATCCAGTTATTGAGTCTGAAAAGATGAAGAGTTTATAAGTTTATCCTGGGTAACTCCTTTTAAGAATATTTCCACTATAACAAAGGGTAAGAAGAAATGGAGCATGAAAGATTCATAATCAACAGAAAGATAAAGCTAGTTTGAAGAGACAAGTAATTTACAAAATAAAACTGAAATAGTGAAAGGATAAAATCAGAAGTTAACCCTGGCAAATTGAAATATGATGTAATTACGAATTCTGCCACCAAAAATTACAGCTTGTAAAGTTAACTTTTGCCTTCTTTTTTTTCCCCATTTTATTTTTTTACCCCTTGTTAGACTTTGAAAGAATGGGCAACCTCCCTAATGCTACTTTTTCTGAGTAGAAAAATGGATCTGCCTGTAAAGGATACACATGAGAATTTAAAAATTAATATTTTTCTTTTCACCTTAAGCTCTGATAAGATTCCCTCTATTCGTCCCATGTGCTCTCTTAGTCCTTTTCAGAGTAAACCAGAATTTTGATTTTTGTCAGCAACAGACTTTGAGAATGTAGGTCAGGAGTTGTATTTAGAGGAGTGCCACCAGCTCTTAATGAAAATTATTAACCACTCTGCTTGTAAACACAGATAAACAAACACTTCAATTAATTTTTTTTATACTAACCTGTGTAAGTGTTCAGTGACTTTCAGATAATACATGAGTATTCCTAGGCAGAGTAGGAAAAGAAATGTCAATTCTAAAATGAGTTGTCTTTTTCCTGGATGCCCATCTTCAGTGTTCAGTTGACAGTATGCAGCACAGGTTAAAATAAGTTAAGGGAGACAAGTGATTTTTCTTTTTGAAAAGTTCTACTAACAAGTGCAAGAGACCTAAATAAATGGCAGCCTTTTTAATTATTAGATTCACAAAATTCAGACATCAATTAGCGAATTGCTTTTGTGAATCTTGAATTATTGCATGTAAGTCTAATTCAGACCAGCTCTGGTCTCCTCTGCTCCTGCTGTCATTTTCTTAGCTGTTGATCAAATGAAAATCAAAGTGCTTTGATCAGTGCATCAAAGAGACTGTTACAAAGATCAGAATATTAAAGTATTTTTGGATAGGGTAATACTAAGTGGGAATTCAAGCATCTTGAACAGCTTGGTCATGTGCTGTTTAGATTATACAGATCCGTGCAACAGTGTCTTCAGCTGTATTGGGTGAGATGCTCTGAACTGCTCTTCTGCTGAATCTTTATTTCCAGCTGGCCTGTGGTTTTATACCACTTGTCCAGCACAGAGATGATTCATTGCTACTTAAGTTATGTACAAACGATTCTGTAACTTTCTTAAGTATGTTCAAAAGACTCTCCTATGTGACTGTTCCTCAGGCTTTCTAATATGATACTATGCAAATATCTTTTCTCTATATAGTATGGTCAATTCTACAGCCTGAATTTCCTGAGGAAGTCTCTGGGATGACCAGATTCTCCAACCAAGTGGCTAATTAACAGTCTGAAGTATACAAGTAATGCCTATCAGGTGGTCTAGCCATAGCATGAGTTGCGTGGAAAAACCTTGAGGACTGTGTCAAATTCCCACCTTGAGAGCTCCTGTAAGAATTAAGCCAATTCTTTGTGGTGAGGCTACTTTAGGAGTTCAGGCGATCACTTAGTCTCACATTTATCCATTGTTCCCAATCAGTCCGTTCGCTCATCTAGGCAGAAACTAGCTGGGGCATTCCTGGACCACCATAACTTATAACTATGGGAACTTGAATTTCATCCCTATATACAACTTATAACTTAAATTCCATAGCTCTTGCCACGGGATTATTTTTTTTTTCTTGCTGAGCCAAAAAGGAAAGTCTATTTTGCTGAAGGTGTCCATGAAATAGTTTGCAGCTGCAAACAGAGGTCTGCACTGTCAGCTGCAAGCAGAAGTCTCATTTTCCCTCCCACACTCTATTTCAAGTTTCTGGAAATGCTATTTTACCACCTGTTTGGCATGAAGATGTGTCTTCACAGTTCTAGTCTGTAGAATCTAGCAGATTGACTTGTCTTGCTTAACATAGATAGAAGAAGGTCCCTGTTCTCTTCGCTATGCTGCTAGTTAAATGAAGTTTCAGAGGTGAGGACAGTTCGGGGACTACAGATTAGTCCATGCATAATGGATGAAACTGTTAAGTGGATATTTCAGATGAAGTGGTTAGCACTGAAATAGCTGTCATTTAAATCATCATTCTTAGGTTTCCTCACTAACGGTTGAGTGTATGCATCTCTGAGATTTTGTATAAGCTGTCTGTCCAGAGTTTAAAGGTTCAAACTTTAGAATATTCCTCAGCTGTAAAAGCAAGAAACGTGTTAACAGTACTCTTATTTTTCAGAATTTGAGGGGATGCAACAAAGAATAGAGAGCAAACCACCTGTGTAATCCAAACCATGATCTGTGCCTTGGTAAGGCAAGATGAGCATAAAACAAAGAGACTGGAAAACCAGAGAGAAAGCAAGTTAAAAATAGTGATAATATACGCAGTTAAATATCTGCTGTTGATTTAAGTATTTTACTTAGTGCAAGATTTGTGTTCAGTTTTGTCTGAACAACTGAGCTTGGTTGTTCAATGCCTTAATAATATATAATTCTGCTTGGTAAATGGGAGTGGTTACCAACACAACTTGTGATAACTGTTGATGTGTTGTGCTGCCTCTCACTGGCTATGGCTCACTACGGGCTAGTGGTTTGGACCAGAATCCTTAGTCTTGTACATAGAAGCTGACTGTTATAAAATGCACCATTGAAATTAGTCTGTTATTTAATATGAATATGATTCTGTAGTTCAGAATCATTTGAGCTTACACAGCAATCTTTTAGTAAGAATAGTAACTGAATGGAGTACTCTTTCCAGAGGTGATATAATATATGGGAGGCTGCTACAGCTGCTGTTTTAAAGATAATTAAAAGACATCAATCTCAAGTGGTATTCTTTGCTATTCAACACCCGCTTTAGAAAAATATGAAGTGAGAAAGTCACAAGCTCTATTAAAGATTCTAGTTCCACTGTCCTTTCAGTTTCTGTAATGTGACTCTGGACCTTTTAGTCCATTTGCTGTGAACATTGGCTTAAAAAAGTCTATAGCATATCTGTAAGAGCTACATTCTGTGCAGGAATAGCAAGTATAGTTTCAAAGATGAAAGGTTTTGCACTTGGAGTAAGCTTTGCTTTGCATTCAGTGATAACATCTACAATTTTCAGTTTTGTGGACAGGATATAACAATTCAAAACTAGTGCTTCTGCCTGAGAATATTTTTTTTCTCCACACCTAAAAGTTCATGTTAAGTCTTAATATGGCTGATATCATATTTTACAGGTCAGACATTGAAAATATTTTGATTCAGGTATCCCTCTCAAATATCTTACAAAGCTTTCAAAATTATCCAGAACTGAAGGTTTCTCTTTCTGTCATATGTTTTTTTTTGTCAGAGAGGTACTTATAGCCTCTGATGCAGATTCCTTCTCAGATAAAAATGATCTCTTGATTCAGTCACAGCTCTTGGATATTGAAAGGTGTTTTTCTCATTTGGCTTATACTCAGTTTGCCAGAGCATATGTAGACTATGTAAATGTTGTTACTGGATCTTCTGGGAATGGCGCGTAACTGCTTTGAATTTATTCAGTCTGCCTTGATTAAAATGTTCACTTCATATGGATTCAAAAGAATTTTTCGTGTCCTAACAGTAACAGTGTTGTACCATAAGATACCGATATAGGTATATCAGTATGTATATAGTGTATATACTTATTAAAGCTCATTATTTCTATTGTGTTATTTTCTTTAAGGTCAAATACAAACCACAGGATGAGACATACTTGGTCCTTCCTTATCTATTATAAATTATAGAGATTTCATTCATATGCCTCAGTACTATATATATTTATCAAATAGACGTTTCAGGCAGTCAGAGCAGAACTACTCTGATACGCTTTCCATTCAGTTGCTTCTGACATACCAAGAAGAAAATTTGGTGGTTGCTTTTAACTGTTTTTACTTATTTATCTTGCATGTTATTTGAAAACATGGATGGATATTAAATCTGGCACCTAATGTCTAGTCAATTTTCAATGATAATTTCAGTGGTAGCTGTGATGCGGTGTGTCCTGTTTTGCAGCATACACAACCCATCACTGCATAGGTCTTATCCATGCACCAAAGTTAAAGTAATTTGAATCTATCTGCTAAATTAATGTAGTACTTCTATAATATATATTAGTTATATTTTTATATAGATGCAGAAGATAGGTATATGACCACAGTAACTTTGTCCCTATTTAATTGGTATTATACCATGGATGGTACCAGCGGATCTAGAATTATTATATAAAATACCTGTCCAGAAGAGTAAAACTAGTACAAAAGAGGTATGTACATCCAAATTTATTTTGAAAAATGGGATTTAGAATGTAGACTTATCCAGACAAGTTTCAATTCTATTTATTACCTAAGCCATTTCTGTGATCTCTGAAAGCAGATAATAACTGTTTTGTAAAATTACTTCTACAGTGAATGGTTAGGCAGTCATGAGTGTTTGCCACTGCAAGCTTACAGTAAATTAAGTTTACACTGATGGGTTCAATGAACTGATCAAATGAAACTTTTAGAAGTAGAGCTATAATCAGAATTGTTTGCCACCAGAGCTGATTTTTGAGCGTTTTTCTCAGTATTCAGAATGGAGTATTAAACAATATTCATAAAACCTATTAATGTTTTTTAAGGTCAATGTAAATGAAAAACCTCTATGTATCAGTGACATTATTTTTAACTTAAATACCTTCCTGTGACCTTACATGGTAATTTTCTTATTAAGCTACTATGAGTAATTCATCATTCTATTAAGTAATGAGCAGAATAGAAATGGTATTTTTAAATTACTGTTTACCTTACATTTCATTTTATAGAAGATTTTACACTTCATGTTGACACTGGTAAACGTCATTTATATAACATACACAGTGAAAAGTGCATAGAGAAAAATACACAACTCATTGAGAAAGGGAAGGAAAGCAGCATTTAATACTTATCACTCATCTTCAATGCTAGCTCTCTATAGATTTTATTTTATTTTTTCAAGTAATGCCAAAGAATTAGCACTATTTTTATGATGTTTAAAATATTTTTCTAGCAAAACTGCAGATGCCAAGTAAACTATATCCATAAAATGTACTCAGAGAAAAATAGTAAAAATCATTGCAACAGTATCACAGAGAAAGCCCATTCCTCATGATGATCTATGATACCAATTTGTTGAAATTTTATTTTTTGTAGGTTTAATGCAGTTTGTTTACTGCCTAGGCCTATTATCATGCTTATCACTCATCCTTTTAGATAAGGCTGGTCTCCTTTTATTAGGAACACAGTATAGTTTGATTCTTTACAGATTAAAGCAGATCATTAAATATAAATCTCTCAGATGTATTCAGGCTCATCATAGGCTATATTCGAGCATCATTTTCAGGAAGATAAACTATGACAGTGATTTATGTTGTATTTTGATGGTATAAATCTCACTGTGCCCTTCCACATGAGTTTTGAGAATAAAGATTTTATTTATTAATGCTTTTGGTAGCCATCAACAAAGCACAAGTACCATTTTTTTTGTTTAATGTTGTGTTCTTTAGAGTCTTAGATTAGGATTATGCATACTGTTTGATTCAAACTAATTAACAACAGTACACAACCATACTTTTTAAATGGTACAAATAATGATTGAGTTGTATGTACAATTTATATTTGATAGACAGAAAATTTTTGTCATTTTAATCTGATCTCTAGGCATGATAATAATGCAAAGCACCATGTGTGCCTAGAAACAGGATCTGGCCATTAAGAAAATAGGCATATAGGCAGTGAGGCAATATAGTATCACAACCGACTGTAAAGAGGGAAACTTTCAAAGACATTTTAAAACTTCTTCTGTGAAAAAAAAAAGCCTATGTCAATTTAATGTAAAGTTGTTATTTTCTACAAATAATTTGTCTCACTGTGAGTGAGAAAAAAAGTGCTAATTGTAAAAACTATGAGAAATTTAATTATCTGATTTTTTTCATTAATTGAAACTGAATTAAATTAGAGGTCTTCATAAATTTCTCACATCATGACATTTCTTTTTGTGTTATTAGCTTTCTGTGTAATTTCAGTGTGTGTATTTTGTTAATGTGAGATCCAATTAGCTGTTGAATAAAATGATCTGGAGCGTATTTTGTTGTGTACAGCCTTTTAGTAATTATAATAGAGTTTCTGTAAAAAGTTTGGATCATGATGATTAAGTATACTGATAAAAAAATAAAAGGATCTGATGTGGGGTTTAGTTACAATTTTTAGTGTTACAAAATGGAGTTCATAATTTTCTTTTTCATACATAATGATAGCACAATGTTCGCAGCTACAAATTGTCAATTTCCAGTCCTAACTTACTCTATTTGTTTTATCTTCAAAATACACAAAATGAAGAACAAGTTATTCTTTTAGAAAATCAGTGACATTTTGAATCTTTTGTATAAAATATTGGCTCTAGCTGTAGCTGTCAGGTGCTATTCCCAATAAGCTGGGAGCTTTTATCAAGTGAGGCTCACTATGCTCCATCTTACCCAGGTATATCAGATGGTAGATGAGGAAGGTATGGAACTGTGTGAAATTTCTAGATGGAATATGCTACGATCTAGGACAGTAATTTCTTTGCTCAGTGCACATCTGTGGGTGGGGTTACAGACCCAACCTGAGCAGGGGCTGTGGGCACCATGCAAACTTGTATAAGTGAGGCAGAGGAAGCTCTGGACAACACTATCCTTTCCTATTCCCTGTTTATCTAGCTAAACCCCACACAATCACCTTAGCTGTAGTTTCCCATGTATAGAATAAGGGTTGAGAGCAAAAGGTATGAAGTAGAAACTGCTGTCTACTGTGAGAACAAATTTACAGCTGTTTTCAAGGTCTGTAAAATAGCATAACCCTAAACCTATCTCTATTTGATAAGAAAGAATTGAGAAAATGGTATAGTAAATAGAAAAATGTTTCACTGGAAATTTTCTTTTGCTTTTTAAATGTCAGCTGTCTGAAGCTGTTCAAAAATGCAGTTTTGAATATGAGTATTATAACATGAAACTGTGGAGTCCAGACAAACAAGTGTTATCATTTACCATCTCTCAAGGCCTACCCCACATTCAGCATTTCCAAACTATGCCCTTCTCTGCCAAGAAATGTTATCTGGGCAGAGTTTTAAGGAAAGCGGCAATTTTCTAGGATTTCTGGACTTTGTGTGTATGTCAGTGGGCATGCACATGCACAGACCAGCTGCACAGCTTTTTGCACAGATATTTCTGTCTGGGAAATGTGGTAACCCTGCACATGATTCTGCAGGTTATCACTTGATAGCACAAGTGCCACCTGTGGGTACCTGTCTCTAAGTTGGCAAAGATCCTGTGTCATATGAACCTTGGAAACTGAGAGTAATTTACTTGCCTGATGTTTCATATCCTTTATGTACAGAAGTATTCGCTAATTAAGTGCCTCTTCCTCCACCATAGCAATTTTCTGAATTCTTAAATGCAGAACAGGTTAGTCTGAAACATGCAGTTTTGCCTTGTACCCCAATGGTTTTAGTTTATTCTCACACTTTAACCATAACTTTAGTTAAATGTCAGATATTAAAAACATCCCAAGAGATCAGCCATTCTGTGACATAGAACAAAAGCCACATTTTGCCATGAAGACGTAACTGGCAGAGATATTTTTTTTTAACATATTCTGCTGTTTAACCTGTAATACTTTCTTTAAAAGACTCTGTGCATATGAATTACACATCTGTATCTGAAGTTCCACTGTATAATTTTTAAATGCAGTATTAATTGACTTGGTCTTTTGCATTGTACTTTCAGGTTCGTATTTTTACCTATCTGATTGGAAGAGAAGCTGCTTTTGCTGATAACCTGAAGTGGATGGCCTGTGCTAACAAAGGTTAGTTAACCTTCAACTCTGAAAACCTTGTTTTCAAAACCCTATTACTGAGCCTTCCTGCATATCTGACCTTTCTACAGATATGGAATCACTGACAACTAACCGGAGAGGAAGGGTTGTTTTTTCCCAGGAAAAGAGAAGACTTACTTACTTTGTAGTATACAATTTTTTAAAAAAAGGCAATTTAAAATGTACTTTTTTTTTTTCTTAAAATATGTATGTAGCTTTTAAACTAGAGGATTTTAAATTTTTGTTCAGAGAACAAACTATTTTAGCTGTTATTATTCAATCAGAGTTAGTTTGGTTCCTAAGAACATTGGGTACAAGTCCTGTTGAGTTAGACATGGTATCTAAACCACCAGACATCCTGTCCCTTGAGGAACTGACAGTGTAATTGAAAAAACAGTTTTATATTCTTTAAGGAAGGAGTATTAAAACATGTAAGATACGGAGATGCTACAGTAAAAGTATTGACTAATATTAGCATGAATGATTCAGAAAAAAACCAACAAAACCCCTAATTAATCTTCAGGTTTTCCCTTTTCTTTCCTCTTGGGGAAAAAAAAAAGTTCTTTTTTTCCTTTGTGCCACATTACATTATGATGAATTGCATCAGGTGCTATCCATTTAGTCATTATTTCTGTAACTACTGTTATGTCCAGCTGATGGAAATTACTCAATTTGAAGTCTTGTCTTAATCAGCTAATATTACACCATAATTTAGTTTAAATAATAGTATAAGAATCCTTTGAAGCATCTTTTTGAAGACAATTTAATCAACAAAACCTTTTAGCTTTCAAGCTCAGCTCTACAGATTCATAAAGATCTAAGTACAGCGACTCAGAAATTAGGACCAGGCAATAGAAGTTGCCTTAGTAGATCATCTGGTCCACGTCTTCCTTATTCCCAGAGGGGAAAAAGTGGTCACCTTTGTCATTCTTCAGGACTACTTTGTTCTTTTCAGAACCATGTTGCTTTGAGTCAGAATCTTACTCGTATGAATCAACTAAACAGTTTAATGACTGTTTCTTCTATGATTTTTTTCTCCAAATTTAATAGTTGCAATACCTGTTCTCTTATAGCTTACAATGCAAAAATCTTCTACCTCTAATCAGTAATCAAATACTTTTTCATAGCTTTGAAAATCACAATTGGAAACAACATAAGTCATTATGTCAGACAGTATGGATTTAGTTCTTTTTTTCTTATGGTTTTCAGCTACATCTTGTCCATTTTCTTTTAGTGAAATGAAGGATTACAGCACAACAGATGAGGAGTGTAGTAAAGCTGGTCTAAAGATCGGCTGAATGGTTGGACTGCGGTTTACTGCTTGCATGGGTGGGCCAAAGTATGTTGTTGTCACTGAGGGTCAATGACCCTAAAATCAATTTTCCTTGCAGTGATTTTCCACTTGGAAGCACAACGTAGATGAAGGCTGTTTGCAGGTTTTCCAGCTGACTGGACTGTGGACAGCAGTCCTTCCCTTCAAAATGGGTCACAGGGGTAATTCATACCACCTTGCAAAACTTCTTTAGCTTCTAGATTGTGATGGTGAAACCTTAAAAAACCCCAAGCATGTGTTTCTGTTACATTTTTATGTGTAAGTAGGGCATATCTAGAGGGAGTTGGCTTAATGAAGCAAAACACCAAACCATTTTAAATACATTAAAACATTCAAGAACCCCAAAATCCCTCTAGAGTGGGTTGTGAAATTTGCAGAGATTTAGTCTGCTGTATCATAGACACATGAAGGAAAAGAATAAAGATTTACTAAGATCCTGAAGTGAACAAAGGTAAAAGTTTCTAGTGCTCAGAGTGCACGTGCCAAATTTTAAAGTAAGCAGGTACTACCTTTCTGTCAGCAGTCACTTCCAGCAGAAAGCTGGAAAGATAAAGATGGGAATTAATGTGTTACTAAGAAAACAACCAGGATTAAACGTTTGGTTTTCTTTTTTTTTTCCCCAATTAAATTCTTTATTGCATTAGTAATGTGACAGTGTCTTTTTTAATTATTATTATTTTTTAAAAAAATTTATTACGGATCATCACTCTGGTTGGCATTGTAAAATGGACAAAGGAGAGGATTAATCAGTACAAAGGAGCAGAGGCTGAGAAAGCAATGTAGAGGAAAATGCTTTGCATCTCGGAGGTCTGATAGCGGCTCTCCTCTCTAACTGCCAGCAGAGGACAGATCAGCCCCGAGGCAAGTTGTGCCCCAGCTGTAGCAGTTTATAGACTATTGTATTAGCAGAGGAGAGCTGCATACAGGAAGCCCCAGTCACATCCATTCCCATTGTTAGCATGACCCCAGCACCTCCTGCACTGTGGGCCTTTTGTGGGGGGGTGGCAGGCAGCCAGTTACAGATACTGTTCACCTGCTTAAGAGGCCTCTTAGGTGGGGGGGCAGGAGGGTGTCTCCATGGGAGTTTTACAGCTGCAGTGAAACAATGAATTCCCTCCTTAGTCACTATGCAAAGAGGATTTTTTAAATTCTGTTATTTTATTAGTTGCAAGAACATTGCATCTATTTTGCATGGTGTCCAGAAAACGAAAAGTACTGCAATCCATGTAAAAATCCATTTGAGGCACTTTTGAAAAGTTATGAGTCAAATGGTGGACACTTTTGAGAAAAACAAGCCATCCAAAAACATTGCAAGGACTGTATAATATGGAAAGTCAGTCCACTTGCAAAGTATAAGTGTCTGTCTTCAACCACATTATTATACATATCTCACGCTTGTCATTAGAAAATCTTACCCATTTCCTTCATGAATTTTTTCCTGCTGGGGAGGAAAAAAAGTAGCGCTGACTGTAAGGGGACCTAAGGTGGCATAATTCACACACCAGAGAGCTGAGAAGCAGGTGTTAGAGTGCAAAAATTTAAGCATGAGTTTGCTGCTATTGCTTGCATAGCCTTAGCAGCTGTGCTCAGGAACTTCAGAGCATGTCTTTACCTGATGGTCAAACCTTGGTACAGGAAGAATAAGGTTTTTAAATCCATGGGGTACCTCTGAGCTCTAGATACAAGAGGAAAATTTAGTAGTGTAGGAAGCTAATTCTTGTGAGGTTTGGCATTTGTTACATATAGCTACAAATTCATGATGAATCATAAAAAAGTCTAAAAATACAGTGAAAATGAACTATGAATATTACCTAATGCTGCCCTTAGCTATAATATAGTAACTTTTGGTAGAGTTTTCCCATTAGGAGAAGATTGAAAAATAAATATTAGAACAAATATTAAAAATATGGGAAATATTATTAATGAAGCTTTTGCAAATCCTTTCACTTTGTTGCCAAGAAAGCTAAAACTTAAGGAAAACAACTCTTTATAGAAACCAAGTAAATAGATGAAGCATAAATTCACAGAAGATAGGTAATTTTTCATATTACATGAGTTCTTAAAAATGTAAAGACATTGTCGATTTTTCTAATGTGAACTATTAAAAAACATATTTAAAAGGAGATTAAACAGAAAAATCTTCAATGCAAGAAAGGAACTCTTCCTAAAAATTACAAATGAAACCCACCACTGAGATCACGTTATAAAAAACCTGGAGAGAATCCATATGGTTGTCTTACGACACCATCTTTATCTAAGTCTTGTCCTTTGCATATCTTTAGCAGTAACTTTTACACTTCACTAAACTCAGTTACTTGAAGCAACCTGATTAAAAAGAATAAAGTCTCTAACACGTTCGTTCTTTCACCTTTTCATCTATTGCAGCCTGATATATGAATAAATCTGTGAAATATAGATATGATGAAAATAGGATTTTTTTCACACCCTTTTCCTTCCACTTGCTAACCTTGACGTTTTTAGCTGTCATACAGATTGGGCAGGGAGCTCTGCATGGCTAGCCTGCAACTACACGTGTGCCAGTGTACATGTGCTGATTTACCATCTGGCTATTTCCAAATAGAATGCTCAATATCACTTCTTCCAATTTTGGAGTAGATACAAATTTTTGGTTGTCTTCCTTTCTTTGCTAAATTTATGTGACATTGATTCAGACTTACTTGTTATCTCTTTTAGTCTTAGGAAATTTGGCTAAAAACCATTTTCTCTATTGTGCAGTTTGGAGATATGGTTTGCAAGTAAGACAAGAAGAAATACATACTTTGTAGCATGCTGCCTGGAGAGTTCTGTGTAAGTTGTGATATGACAGCATGCGTTCTTAGAAATACTACAAAGAGAAATACCTAACATAATACACATCCATATCAAAAATAGCTACAAGTGGTCAAGTAGGTGTCTCTGCTCATGTGGGTTGTACCTCGTCCAAATGGGTCCCTTCTAAATGAAGGAAAAGAAGAAAAGAAAAAAAAAAATTCAGCCTTATCAGTGTCTTGTAACACGTATAAATCTGTGTGGCACAACATTGAAGTCTTTCACATTGAGTTCTGTTTTCCGTTTCTTTTTTTTTTTTCCGAGTAATCTAGCTAAATTTTTTTACTTGAAAAATTGACATAAAAACATTTCAGGAGGCAATCAGAATGCATGCTCTTTTTACAGCAAGGTATTCTTTATCTCAATGGTAATTTATAGGCTGCGATTAAAATATTTTCCAGGCATAGACATCAAGGAGCTTCTTAAAGGAGTCATTAAATGAATCTTTAGGGGTTTGATTTTAATGGAGTAGGACATTAAAAAGTGTTAACTAATTGTGACTTCAACCTGTATGGGTAAGAAAATACTGTTTGATTAAAGATGACCTTTCTATCACCTTAAATACAGTACAAATTTTTTCAAGCAGTTAATTTCCTCTGAATTTTCAAGCTTTATTATATATGCTCATATATGTATTTAGGTACAGATGTTGTCCTTTCGTTCACTGTACGCTACTCAGTGCTCCAACTGTAATTTTTGCACATTATTGTAAGACAAGTGCAAACTCGTCCTAAAACTTGTCCATGGGGAAAACTGAAAGTATGTGTTTGGTAAAAGGAGAGATAAACATATGCAGAGGTCCCCTACTTTAAATTTCCTACAGAGAAATAAGCAGAGTTGGGGTGCACTTTCCTTCTAGTGTCTTAGTCCCCACTTGTAGCCACTGTACACTAGTCTAAGATGGAGGAAGAAAAGCAAAAGGCTGATTAGTCTATTTGTGCTTCTGTTGAATTTTTCTGAATTTGAGTGGCCTGTGCTTTTGAGTATGTAACTTGAAACATGAACAGTTCTGAATATGGCTTCTGAATATTGATTCTCTTTTAAGCTTTTTGAAATGAGAGATACCAAAATTCAGGCACTCTGAACTGCTTTAGGAAAATGTAGGTCATCACCTGTAAAACAAGTGATCTGCACAGTTCTAAAGTATTTTGAATCCTTGATTAAAAGCATTATAAATCAGTGTGTATATATACATCCATACATGTATATATAAAATTTATGAGATTCTGTGTGTGGATAGCTCATATTGGCAAATAATCATATTTTGACTACTTATTGACATTTACACAAAATTAAAAGGACCAGACAGTGAAGTGGCAGTGAAGAGGGAGAAAACCATACTTTGACTTGAGAAACTCAGTGTCCCAAATTGGAGCAGACTGCATTTCAGAAAGAGTAATGTACACATTGCTTTTT
>JAOXJM010000003.1:1039671-1050885 GCA_026413425.1 Tringa solitaria
CTTTGAAACAATTTACATTGCGTTGTTCACTTCTGTACTGGTAATACAAAGAAACAGACTGATCAACTGCTAACATTAATTAAAGCAAAACAACACAAAGCCAGAATCTACTATTTCATTAAAATTTCAATAAACTATATTAATGGGAATATGGGAATCATCACCAGTCACATCATTTAAGTTGTATTACAATTTCAGATTTTATAATAATATGTCTTTAAGCAGTTTGGAGTTTCTGATAATTTCAGGGCCAGGAATGTTTAGGCAACTGTGCCTCTAGATCTAGCAAATAGATCTGACACTCTGCTCATACACAGAACTATTTTGAGTACTGTATGAATTTAAAAAAAACTACTAATAAGACATTCACTGCCAGAATAACTATGCAGTCCAACTGTTGGTAACCTGTAATATACAGGCAGTAGGTTTATGTAAACATAGGAAATCATCCTGAAGATCGCTTCTTGCTGCTGGTGCTTGTCTGTTTATCTCTTAGAGTCAATTGTAGAGCTCATGTTTAGTGATATTATAGAAGACATTAATTAGCTTTAGACCTGTTGTGTGTTTGTAAATCAGAATATTTGTGACAACTTGAGAGCTGGAACTTGTAGAAATTTGAAGTCAATAAACAGATCCTACATGAGATACAAGGACTATCAAAACCACCAGTTCCTAAAATAAGTATTATCCCACTTCATGCAAGGTGAGTCTATGCATTCCCCCGTAGGAAAAAACAATAGAACAAGTTTTATAGAAAACTCATTTACAGTCTCACAAAACAGCATTAAATTTCTTAATGGTGGAACAAAAATGTCTTATGCACGTGTAATTCTCTTGTTCATGTGGTCCACAGTTGAAATGCAACTGAACTAGTTGTCTCCATAACTTGAGGAAGGTCACCTTCAAAACATAAAACTTAATAATCCAAAAACCAAATAGCTGTAGCATTTTGAAAAGACTGTTCTTAATTATTGTGCTACTGGTAGCACTCTATTACTGTTGATCCCATTTTTAGAAACTGCTATTTTCATTGTTTTGTGTATGAGATAGAAACACTAAATATGCAGAATTTAATGTAAGTTATGTCACTTAGTATTACATTATGTGTATCTTATGATAATTTGTTTTATTTGGAGTTGTCTATATTTAGAAATATATTCCAATTCAATCCATGAATGTTTGTACAGTTTTTGTTTAGGAAGGAAATATCTACTATATAACAGATAAGAGAATAGTTATATCAATAGTTTCTATAGGGAAATCTAAATATAGTAATGTTTATACATAATATATCACAGAATCGGTTATGTTTGCATATATAAACAGAATTTACCATGGACATCTAACTAACTAACAAGTTTTTCTTCATTGGTGTAATAATTAAAATAGAACTCACTCCTTTTAAATACACATGCACAAGGCCAAAATTTTGTTCTTGGTTTGTGGAAAGTTCTTGGAGTGTCTGATTTCATAAATCAGTTCTGCTACTTTGATCTTTAGTCATGTGGCTTATTTGTGAAATTAACATAATTCTTTTAAAAAATAATTATTTATGACTGAAGTTTCTCACCAAACTTTGTATTTAATCACTCTGGGTAATTTAAATACAGTCTTTCCTGTCAATATTTTGTATTCATCAGAAAGAGAGAACAGTTTATGCAATTAAAAGAATCAGTGTCACGGACTCACAAAATAACTGAGTCTGTAAAAGGACCTCCTGTAGATAATCTAGTCCGGTGCTCAAGCAGGATTAGCTGGATCACGGTTGCGCAGGACTGCATTCAATTGGGCTTTGAACATCACCACAAACTCTTTGGGCAGTGTGCTCTAGTCATTAATTTATCACTCTTATAGTGAAAATGTAAGAATATTCCTACGAGTATGGATTTCTTGTCTGTTAATTTAAACATGAAGTTCAGAGAGCAGGTGCAGCCAGATATGACTTAATTACCCATTTTAAAAGTTGAGCATATTTAGATTTTATTTTTTTTGTGTTAATTATTCTTATTTAAAAAAAAGGTTGCTAGAAAGTGCATTAGAGATTATTCAGTCATTTACATTATTAAACAGTTATGTATTTTAGAAAATGTGTGAAAACTTCAAAGGGCAGAGCCATTTTATGACAAACATGTTTAGAATGTATATGTAATATTTTAGTGTGCTCTGCTATTTCTTGATTCCAATCTGATACCTTTGTAGCTCCTGTGTTTTCTCTTTTGTATGTTTCACAAGAGTTAACTTTATTTTCTGTCATCTTTTTAAAGAGAGAACTAGAATTGTAGTTTTCATCATATTTTATGACTCTTTTCTCCATAGCAACATTTAGGTTTCCTCAGACTGGTATACTTTGCATGCAGTGCACAGTCTACCATCAACTAAAATGCTAGAGTTACTGCAAAATATTTGGTAGCACAGTAAAACAATTATGTGAACAAAGAAGGATTTCCTATTGAATGCCTCGAAAAATCAAGTGCACTGTGCTTGTGGATATTAGCCCGGTAAGCTGCAGGTTAATGTCACTCTTTTAATATTTATACTGAAATCTTAACATCAGGAACATCCCAGTAGGAGGCTGAATTTTTTTTTCTTCCTCCACGTATGCATATAATTATCTATAATGCCTCTAGTACTTACATGGTTCTAGGAAGTAGAGAATAAGTGCATAGATTGTAAAAGAAAAATTGCCAAAATTATAATATTTAAATGTAGTATCTTATAGCAACTAAGTGGATTTTCAAGCAGAAAATTTACATTTTCTGCTAAAAATTGAGAGTTTCACTGTTCTATCACAAGTTTGGGGCATTTTTGGGAAAACCTGTGGAGGCCTGCTGAGCAATGTATGAAATGATTTGCATTTCTTTATACACATAGATAAACCACTATCTACCCTTACATTTATTTATGTTATATGATGGCATAAACAGACAACCTGTATTAGAGAGTATGTGGCACATGTATGCACTAACTATTCTATTCTTTTTTTGTCTCACGCTTTTCTGAGACGCTTCACTGATATGTGTGAAATCTTCCTCCTTACTGTGATGTTAAGCACAGGACCTACATGCTTGCCACAGTATTTCACACCTTTACTTGAAGTGTATTTCCAAAAAGCAGAAGCTCTAATTCATACGTTCAATGCCAAATCCAGAGACAGTGTGTAACATGTACAGGATGAGTCTGAACATTGCAAAGCAGCATCAACTTAGCTATATGTAGATGTTAAATTTGGTGCAGCCCAAGAAACTACAGAAATGGCTGTATTATCAAAACTGCATTCATAATCACTGTTGATTATTTACTGGCTTGTTTGTACTTAATTTCTATTGATTTTGATTTAATCACATTATGGAACAATCAAATAAGTGGGGTTGTTAGCCTTTTTCTGACATTGAAATGTTTGGCAGAACAGGACTGTAGAAATAAGGTCAGTGAATTTAAAATAAGAGTTATTTCTTTATTTTTGAATGCTTTAAGATAAATACAGGAAAAGATTTTTTTGACAAAGATAATTTCATGCAATCATTATTAGAAAAACAGAAAATGGAAAATTAATTTCATAGTGATTTATATTATTTTTCTCTCTAAGAATAGAAATAATATTTTTTGGCGTAACAACAACCTGTTGAGTATACTTTAGTCTTGCAGGAGATTTTTTTTTTGTTTGTTTTCTCTGTTCTTCAAACAAACATAAAGTTGACTTCTGATCCAAAGAACACTAACTTTATAATTCTAGTATGTTTTCCTTTAAGACTTCTAGACTAGGCTTCTTGGAAATCTAGGACATACAGCTACATGTTTTTAATTAATTGTTGAAATGGGTATAAAATATTTTAGAAGTGTATGCCCTTTTTGTTTTGGAATTATCATGAAGTCATTTACATAATCAATCTTTATGAACTTCTTTTATCACGACAGACTTTTATGAGGTCTGGCATGGAGTACTTAGTAGAACTACTGTTCCTGTAACCTGTGCCTCCTGCTTCTAAAGACAGTATTTCAGACCCATCTATGGGTTTATTGGTTTCACTCATGTTGGCCTCACAGTTACCTGATCCAAGAAATAGTGAAACATCCTTCATGTTTGACTCCTTTGCCTATCTTGGTTTGTTTTACCAGTTAGTAGTGTCTCTAATTTTTCTTCTTCTGATAATACCAAACACATTTCCACAAAGGGCTCAAAACAGTAGTAGATTATTTTCAAACGTGGAAAGAATGACACTGTGTGCAGTAACAGTATTGAATTATTTATTCTGTGTTACATTGTGTGACAGGACACCAAGTTGACCTGAATTTAGAGGTGGAATTCTCAATATGTCTTACTTAAATCAAGCATACTGTGAACCTCAGGGGGCCTGCAGTCCTTGAAGCGTATTTTTTTTACAATACAAAACAGAATAATAAAATTATTTTGGTAAAGAAAATCTGAGTTTTCTGGTAAAGACAGATTAAAAGAAGAGTCTGGAAACAAATACCCCTCCCTTTTCTTCACTGTGTCCTCCAGGGCCTTATACTGTAATCTTGCTCTTTAATCTATTAATTTTTTTGGAGTTAAAGCAAAATTTACACGGTTCCATCAAGATCCCCAAGTCTGCTTTTCTACATCAGAAAATCCTCTTGGGTTTCCCCTGGTGCTTATAGGTCTTCAGGCTCCTGTCCCTGCCATACCTGGCAGTCCTACAACAGCCTGTTCTTACTAAACAGTTGTGTGGAGGAAGGTACGCTTCCCTTTGGAGGGCTCCTCCTAACCCAACCCACAACAGCCAGGAGACAGGAAATGGCCAGGGTTCCTCTCTGCACCTCAGCCACAGTCATTTTAACAAAACACCTCTTACCCAGGTGGTAAACTAGGAGCAAGTAAAACAGACAGATGCCCTATCACGTATCTTCTCTAGGGACAATCACCAGAGGGAGGAAGAGACACTAATGGAAAACAAATAGGAACAGGAGGTACTTTGGTATGGTTGGAGCTGAAGACACCATAGTTTACCATAGGTGCATAGAAAGGACTGTAGTGCTTTTTGAGAGCTAGGGAAAGATCACATAGTTTACTGCAGAACTGCCTCTTGGCAGCATATAAAGCAAACCACAGGAATCAGAGGTACCTGCTGGGTTTTACACAGAGACAGACAGATTTTAGACTGTGCAATAATGGGTCAGACCAGAGGACTATTACTGTTATTGTTAGGAAGATTATTTGTTTCCTATGGCCTCCCAGAAGGGGTAATGTCAGTTAAGCCTCCGTAGTTTATTTCAAAGGAATTTGTAGCAATTATTAAACTGAATTGCTGACATATAGAATCTTGTAACAGCCAAGTTTCAAATCAGCAACAGAATGAAGATTTGTCTGCCTGTTACAAAGAGCACTGGCTTTTTTTTTAAGGAAAAGACTGCAAACCTGGATTTTGAAGCTTAGGTGAAAATTGACAAGAATGCCAGTCCAGGAAAAAGGATAATGGAACGTAAATCTCATCTGCTGACCCTATTCTTCTCAATCAAGGCTTTGACTACTATTTCAGGCTTTGACTACTATTTTAGAGCAAGGAAATATTCTTGGTTTTCTAAAAGGCTATAAATGTGTTTGACAAACTGACTTCAGCAACAGATAATATGGAACTCTGACTTGTTAGCTCCTATTTATGTGCTCTTGAAAGTAATCTCAGAAAACAATAGGGATAGTTTCATATAGAAAAGTGTGTAGCATCTAGTTTGTATGGTAATTATTAATAGGAAATCCTGACTTGCATTCTATCTGACTGTAATTCCCTCACATGGCAAAATATGACCAAACCATATGTTGTGGCTAGTTGCTTCCAGTATTTGTGAGTTCGAGATCACGTGACAATTCTCTTTCATGACATGTACTAATATGGACATTAGCTTTTAGCGGAGTGCTATATGGAAGTTATTTTTTCTATTTATTTGAATTCAGAGCAAGGATAAAAGGTCAGTCAGGAACTCACTAGAAATCTTGAAGGTCTTTTTGCATTTGGTATTGATTCACCTCCTTGTTTCTATATTGAGCTGATGCCTGTAAAGGAACAATTTGTATTGGAAAAAGAAATTTTCTGAGAAGGCGGATTTAGCACAAAGCTAAGTTGCCATGTGGTCAATTTTTCTATGAGTATGAAAGTAAGAGGAGAAGAACTTGGAAAAAGGGAAAACTGTATTATGCCTATAATAGTTTATTTTTCTGAGTTCCTCTCTGTTACCAACAAAGGGTTTTCTTTTTCCTGAAGTGAAAATGGAACCCATTTTTCACCTCTTGATAAAGAAGGTATTTTATATGTAATAGAGTCTACTGCCTGCTCTCCGTGCCTTTTTTACATGCGTTGTTGCTTACAGTAGATACTGTGCATACAACCAGGTATGGCTAATCTTGTCTAAGAACGTCTGTGTGATATAAATGTGCATATATGCATAAACACTTACCTTTTATTTGCAGATATGTACATGTAATCATACTTGTGTTTATGGTACAGAAATATATTGTTCTATGCATACATTATTGTCTATTATGCATGTATGATAATATGTTTGCATAAGCAGTCAGTAATTTTCTATTACTATTTTGTTTTTCTTTCCTACTTAAATATGATAAGCTGTTCTTAATGTCAATTTTATTCAGAGTAAGTGTAGATTTAGATGTTTTCAAACCAAGAATGGCTGGTTTTAAAACTAAAACTACCTTTATGTTGAATTATATTTGTGTACAGGAAGATGGAACCTACTTCACAGTTCAAGTGTGATACCATATCTGATGAGAAAACAGTCCCTCTCTTAGTATCGTGGTATTTAACAAATTGCATGGTGCTTTTGTGATACCTAGTAGAGAAGCTATCAAATAATAAACTAAGTTAATAAGCACTCAATAAGTTGAAGCAATTGGCAATATAAACCTAGTTCCTCTAGCTTCTTTCCTTTGTTTTATATTACATTATATTTGTGATTTTATGACTACAACAGCTAAAGTAGCTGTTCAAATTACTTTAATGTATAATGATTGCTTGTTCTGTTTTGTTGTTTTCCAGCTCCCTCAGGCTCAAAAGGTAAAATATTTTAATCAAATCTTAGTCATTCAAAGCAGTCACCAGTCCTTCATGTTTCCATGGTGTTGTGAGTATAGTACAGTGGTGATCAGTGAAACAAGTCACTGGGCCTCTGGAGTTGAGCAGCAAGAATGGTAGCTGACATCAAGGCCAGCTACGGTACTTGCTGAGAGCAGCTCTTCAAACATATGAGGTATTTTAAAATTATAGGTATATAGTAGCCCTCAACTTTAAAACAACAGGGAAGCTATTTTATCAACAGTTTGAAATAATAGTAAGAATAAAAAACACCCCAACCCATCACATTACTGCATGTGAAACTTCTCTGGATCATTTTTTTTTTGTCTTTATTGTAGGGACTGCAGAACCCATGGTATAGCTGGTACCCTTTCACTGCTTACCACTGTATCTATCAACACGCCTTTGAATACATCCAACATTTGACTTCTCTAATAGGTTGCATACAGTTTTCATATAATACGCTCTTGCCTTTAAACAATTTCTGCATCGATATGGTATGTTACCTGAGTCACTCTGCACATCATGATAGCACAGTGATTGTGGCAAACTCAAAGAATTGCTTGATGCCTGTTGCATCATCCTTGTATATTTCACAAATATAATTAAAGCTTCCAGAAAATAGAAAATCTAGATGCTGATTTGTGGTGAAAAATATTAAAATGAAAAAATGAACAGAATATATTGGGAAATAGCAATACTCACTCGTCCAAGTACTGTGCTATAAAGCACCTTTAATAAGAAATGTCATAACAATTAATCAGTTAAAGATCACTGTTATTAACAGTTTGGATCATGATCAAAGTTCAGTTTTTAATGAAAACTATAGGTTAAGTGATCTTCAGTGAATAGCTTTTGCAGAATGGTGAGGGCATTCATGGAACTCAAAACTTTAAAATGGCTAATTAATGGATCTCATCCACTTTAAGTTTAAAAAGAATGAAATATGAGCATGGGAGGTTTCGTTTTTATGATGATATGTATATTTGAAATTTTCTTGCTCATGGAGCTCAGAAATTCTATTTCAAATCTGCAGGTAATATGCTATTTGTTCATATGTCCATAGTATCTTCTTGTCTATTGATAGCTGCAGAGCTTACCAAATATGACACGATAACAAAAATTGTTGCTTTTATTTTTCTTCTGGAAATAGATGGTTTAAAGAAATCTTTTGTTTACAGCTTCCTGGAAAAGTAGGAGGACTAAAAGACTGTCTAGATTGACTAAATTTGGCTTTTTCATGTTCACGTGCTTGTCTAAAAGTTTATACCAAATGCTTCCCTCAACACTTTGCAGAAAGATGAGACAGAGCAAGGTTATAATATGACGGTGCAGAAAGATATAAACAGGCTGTTACCAGATCGTGTCATGTGGTGCTGTATTATGTGTTCTGATGTCCACAATTCTGAGCTATTAAATAATATTCTGGTACAAATTACTCAAGTTTGAAGTTACTGAAAAAGCACAGTTTTTGTGGAAGGTCAAAAGTGCCAATTTCTGGTCTGTTTACCCCTTGAGCCAACTAATGCAGAACTAAAGCCACATATTTTCATTATGTATGCATAATGTCTACTGGACTGTATGCTACTTTCATGCAGAGAAAGAGGAGCGGGGTAGGAAGGAAGGAAGGAATGGGAATGGGATGGGGAGAGAGGACAAATACAAGTAGCCACAAGGGCTTTTGATAGCTTCAGGTAAGAAATAAGCCTTTTCATAAGCGTGGCCTAATAGCTTATGAACAAAACAAGAGAATCCCTTGCTATTCGCAAGGTGAGGGAAGCAGTACAGGGCTGATGCATGCCTTTATGAATGACTTAGTCATTAGTCTACATGTTTTGCCATATGGTGTCTGAACTTGTACTGTATTTTTGTTGGAATATATGTATCATCTTGCAAATGTTTTCTCTATAAACATTTCAAACAGTCATGTCTCTCTAAACATGTTCACTTTAATCTCTGAGTGATCTGAAAGAAAAATGTGGCATTCCAAGTTTACCTTTGCTATTTTATATCTGTTATAAATACTCGGTCATCTTGCTGAAATGTGTTATGCCTTTTATGTGAAGCACTTTGGCTACAGTCTTCTCAGTGTTTAGGCAATGTCCTATGGTGATTAGCTATTGATTTTCAAGACCTGGAGGTTCTCAACTCTCTATGGCAGTTAAATAACAATTAAAACTTGTTACTGTTATCCAATCTGCTCTAAATCAAATTGTTGCAGATTCAGAATTAGAGTGCAGGTGAAATGAAGTATAAGGAGTTTAGGGTGGATGTCTGTTGCACCATGATGTTTGTCTTGAAAAGATCTTTGTGATGTACCGTATACTTGAAATAGAAAATACCACAAAACCGAAAAAGCCCCACCATAATTTCAGGCAATCAAGATGCTGATTTACTATGGTTCTTTCAGAAGAAAATATGTCTAGGAAGATCCAATGTATCTAAAAGAAAGAGCCACTATCCAGACAAATGGAAGAAATTAATGTGAAATTTGTATGTCCTTTATGTTGCTTTTCTGGACGCTTTTAGGTAACCACACCTGCAGGGCTGTGAAAATAGTAACAAAACAAAGAAATACCTCAAATTTACTGATTTTCAGACTTTTTTGGTTTGGCTTCCAAAATGACCTTTATCTTTGAAACAGTTTTGAAAACCAGCTTTTGTATTCATAGACGAGAAAAAGCTATTCTTCCTTAATAGCTCAAAAAGGTGTTTTGTTTTCTAATAGGAAAGCTTTACTTGCTGCTTTCTTGAGCAAACACAGCAGGATTCAAAATCTGTTGTCCTACTCCTGCTGTGATGTTTTGTTCTACTTAGCTTGTGTAAAGAAGGTAGAAGTGAATAAATTAGGCACACAAATCAGCAGCAGGTAGTTGTGTTTATGAACATTTAGGAAAGTTCTTTTTAATGGTTCGCTCATGAATGGAATCATATTTCCTCCATATAGAAATGTTTTTATGATATTTGTTGCCCAAAAGTTCCTGACAGCTTTCTTCTCTCTTTCTGTGTTATCCCTTAACTTCTGTAAGTAGTGCTTTGCCCTCCTTTTATCTTAATGCTATCATCTTTCAGCCATTTGGAAGCATCATTTATCATTTCCTGCATCATTTACCTTCTTATACTTTGAAGTGTTGAATTAACTGTCACTGGGAATAGAAAACAGAAAATTTGCAAAGCAACTACTTCATTGAAGTGCATGACTAGTGATTTTAGCATTTTTATAAAATTATAGAAGATAAATTGAATCTAATGAAGTACAAAATAATCATGAAGTAAACATTCTGACCCTAATTTAGCATTCCTTTTAATCTTTTCTCTGGTGATGAAAAGCTATTGTTTTTCAGTTTTATAATGTATATAAAGTTGAACAATGCATTCATAAAATTGCATTAAACTTTTCACATACATGTTAATTGCAATCTTACATTTAGTTTCCAAATTTCTTTCTCACGCTCCTCAATAAGGAAGGTGACTTTTAATAACATTTTTGAGTCAGCGGTTTGCAAGCTCTAAATAACTGTTTTACAATATGAGGGATTTTTTGTGTTTCATTTCTATGTGGTAAACACAGAAATGTCTCTCTAATTTAATACATTCACACAGGTTCTTATATCGTCCTGGGCCATGATTTGAATCTAAGCCAAAATAATAGCTGTTCTTTTTTTCATGTAGTCCATATAAAACACAATTAAATGGTCAAATTCCAGTTCTCTGATACTTCCAGTCTGCCTCATGACTCTACTCACCACTTAAACGCACAGTACTTACAAGAGAGGACAACACCTCCTGAAGCAAGCCTATGTGGATTGGGGAAAGAAGGAAAGGAGGGGGCTTGTGAAGGTGGCAGGTTTATAATAAGGTACTGAAGACAAAACAAAAGCTTCAGCGTGAACCTCATACTTAAAATACATCCCTACAGAACTCCTGTCTGCAACAACATTGTGGCAACCACTTTCAACACCCGTGCCTTGTCAGAGGATTTGCGGTGTTCCTGTGCCCCAGTTTCACCCGAATTTCATTCCCTCTGAATATAGCAATATTTCTCCCCTAATTTTAATATTTTTTTTCCACAAGGCTGTATAGGCTGTGCCAGTAGACCTTCTCTGACCTATTTCCTCATGCAAGCCCCTTACATAGTATTTCTTTCTAG
>JAOXJM010000003.1:1056649-1068857 GCA_026413425.1 Tringa solitaria
ATGTCCAGTTGATGAGTTTGGGAATCATAAGGATTGTCTGTATTTTGTTTTTGGTAAAAACAAACAATAATAGAGTAACCAAAGAGTTTATTACTAATTATACAATAATCTGAATTTTTAAATTTAGTACAGTCATTCAGAGACTTGATCATTATATATTAATTTTGTCATTCTGAATTTGTGATATTTAACATTTTTCGTTAAGTGTTAACTTCTAATTAAGTATTGCTGATGATTTTAACAAAATCCTATTCAGTCCTGAGGATTTCAGTGATACGTTTGTTCTGAATGTAACTAATCTAAGCTGAAGTTTTATCAGTGATTAGAGAGCATATTACTGTTTTTCTTCCCTCAGAATCACTAAATTTCTCAAAAACCTGCATGAGCTGTTACAGAGTTCTGCTATATATATGAAATTGTCAGACTTGCAAAGCAACAATGCAAAATACCTAGTTCATGGCTTCCTTTGCAATTTATTAATGGACTCTGGCATTAATTGTCTTAGCAGAAATACCCAGTGGCTAGCATTCTACTATTTCAAAGTATTTCTGCCAAAATGTCATTGCCCAGGGAATAAAGCTGTGGTCCTCCTCAGCAGATAATTCCTCACAATCTAACAATTTTTGTGAAGCAAAATACTGCAGCTTGAGTTGGTGACTCAGTGAAATGTCATAAATCTATGAGCCAGTTATTTGCTGACTCTACTTATGGAAGGGGCTGACAACCTGTTCATCTGCCAAACAAACAAACAGGCTGGACTAGAAGATTGCAATTCTGTAGAAATGATTGCAGCAGCCAACCCTTGGTGATACTTGTAGATACCATAATTATAGGGAAATCATTCCCTGCATGCTTCCATAGCTAGTTTTGGGAGTTAATGACCTGTTTTCTCAGAATTTACCAGGAACTCCACACTGTTTTTTTTCTCCATTAAAAGAATTTCAAACACCCTAAAACTTTACTGCCAGTCCCTTAGTTGGGATCCTATCCAATAAATTTTTTCTAGTAGTGTCTTGAGAGTGAATGAACTAATAAAATAATACTGTACTGATACTTGACAAATACATAATGCCAGAGAAGAACAACCCTGGGCAATCATATAAAATCTCTAAATGCTCCAAGATGTCACCCCATAATCAGCAGAATGCTTTTTCACTTTCTGGTGTACATGTGTTTGGGACTATTGTCATACCACAGAAGGCTCCTCTCCATACAAATCACGTCAGTGTGCTTGACTGTACTACTCTGGCCAAGGAGAGTAAATTCTTACACTAGTTCAGCCACATTTGACCTTCAAGTGCAACGTCTGAACTTCCAGTGTTTTGCTGAGTTGTTTTTGTTTTGATTTGGGTTTTTTGTTGGTTGTTTTATTTAATAATTTACCATTGCTTAATAGATCAAGGATTATATCAGGGCTGGAAATATCTTATTTAAAAGGAAAAAAACTAAAAAAAGAAAACATGATCATATGTTGGTTCCACCTCATGTCCCTATTGATTCCTTATCAGTTTAAATCTTCTTGACCTTAAACTCTATTTCTGTTCCTGTCTGATATCTACAAACATTCCTCCTCACCATGAGCTAGTGCCATACTTCAGGAAATATACTTGTTTGGGAAACTGAAACCCCCCTGAAGCAATCTGGAAGCTTCAAGATGTGTAATGCTCTATATTTTATTTGTCTGATTTGTTAATGTGAAACATGCTTCATAAAATGTCTTGGTCATAATATATGACTTTTGTTCTGAAAATCTGGGGAGTTGGCAGCTGCTGCTTCACTAATAACAAAAGCTTCGTTAACAAAAAAGCAAAATTGCAGCAATTCTCAAAAAAAAATGTATTGGGGATACTGCCTGAATACAGAAAATATGATAGTGATGTAGGGGTAGTAGGAGAATATCACAGTTGCAATGGGGCATGACTGTCACCTACAGTATTTCTCTGGAAGATTTTTTGCCTTGGCTGTTTGGCTAAACACCGATGCAACAAAGAAGACTTTAATTGTGTTCTACAAAATCTCCAGATTTGATTATAACTGGCTATGTCATGCTTTTCAGTATTGGGTAAGCCTCTTCAACTTTAAACAAATTATACGGGCAGAAAGAGTTTAACAGTAACTCTCAACTTCCTGCTTGAATTATCTTTCATATATAGATGGTGAAGGTCTCCGGGCACACAGAGCAGTGCTTGTCTTGAGCATCAGTTAGCCTTTTCCTTCTGGCAAAGATGTGGTCTGGGCAGAGTCTCAGCAATGTCACTCTCCTGTGGCCAATGATAAGCATTCTACATGTTTCTCTTGAATAGAACCAAGGTCAGGAGGTCTGTTTTCTCCCTAAATTGAAGAAGTATGTTGAAACCTGATGTGCGGAATCAACTAATGCTTCATGCCACCTCTTTGTCCAGCAAACTGAAACTGAATGGAGCAAAGATGCTCCATGGGATACTAACTGGCTGTCATCCTTTCTGCTGCTGTGTTAGCTGATGAGATCTCAGTCTGGACCGGAAACAAAGTGCATGCAACTCATGACCTCTTGTTCCTTGCTGGGAGAAAACAGCCTGAGGCAATGTTGGCAGAGCTGACGCTGGGAAAGATGTAGAACAGAGCTCCAGCTGCTTTGCTACTGCACATGCTGCTTCCACAATCCACATTTGTATCTCTCATGGGAGACTGCAATAGGAATGAAGATGAGGCATCTTTCCTGCCAATGTGGTTGGTGGTGGGGTGGGCAGAGCTGGTATCTATAGTCAAGATGGGGCTGGGGCTGAGCAGCGCTGCACTGACCACAAGTCTAACTGTGTAAGTCATTTAGATAAATTCCCTTATCTCATTGAAAATGAAGAGAATGTAACTGAAAAATGCAATCACATGTCTGTAATTGTTCCTTAGTTCTTAGAGGTAACATTTCTTTTTTAAATGTAGCTTGCTGATGATCAGGGATTGGTGTTGATGACAACTGTTGCCATGCCAGTATTTAGTAAGCAAAATGAGACTGTAAGTACTCTGAATATTTCTGTCATGTCGTAATGGGGTGATGGCAGTGAAGTTACTTCAGAGACCTGTCTGCAGTTAGTAGCCATTTGTTAGCATAAAAATGTGGACAAATAATCTCAAATAACTATACTCTAGAAACAGTAGTGAAATAATGACACCCTATGTCTAAGAGAAAATCCCAGATGACACTAGGCCTTAGGGTCTTCTTACTTCCATATTACATTTTTGCAGAAAATAGTCTATATCCTTTTCTTCTTTGCTCTGATATGCTTCTATATCATAAACTCAGAATTTAATTAGTCCTGTGTATATTATGTACATATCTGTTTAACTTTACTAATTTAACAGGTTATTAAAAAAAATTTTCCCCTTAATGCTTGATCTTTCTCTTTTGTTTATCAAATGGCAGGAAAAATTGGGAATGAAGGGAGTAACATATTTTTAACAGTAGTTTTAATTCAAAAACTATTTTGCATGAGGAATTTTTCTGTTGAGGCACTCAGCTATCAAAAGTTTGCATGCCTTTTCTATGTGAATTGCAGATAAAGTAGAAAGAAGCAATATGATTGATTAAATGACTGTTTGATCAGATGAGTTGTACTGGCCTCTGCTTTCCCCATTTTTTTAATACTTTGTTATCTGCTCACTTCTGCAGAGCAGCAGCAATGTGAAATGAGAATGTTCATTATTATTGTGGTTCCAACTGCATCTTTTATTGTTCTTTTCAGAGATCTAAAGGGATTCTTCTGGGAGTTGTTGGCACAGATGTTCCAGTTAAAGAGCTTTTAAAAACTATTCCAAAATACAAGGTAATACACAAATGATAGTATTTCCTTTACATTTAATATGATATAACATAATTTATTTAGCATGTTAATACTGTTTATACTGATGTAGCTCCATTATTTCACTCATTTTTTCAGGAATCTTAGCTCTGTATTGCCTGATGGCTAAATGTCATTGGTCCTGAGATCAAGTCAATGATCAAGTTAATGCCAAAATTAGCATAGGGCTTATTCTTCACATTATTGTGGATCACAGTCTGTTCTAGAAGGTAATGTAAGTATTGCCCATAATAAAATCAATGAAATTATTCAACCACACAAAATTCATGCTGATAATTTGCCTAACTTTGTATGGAATCTGTACAGAAATCTGTCCTTAACATGGCTTTAGTTCCTACCTAACCAAACTAGTGATTTCTTCTCTGCTACCCAGTATTTGCTAGACATTTCCCTCTACTGAGTTTTCCAAAGTCAGACAACTCTACTATAAAATCCTTAAAAAGTAATTATGATAAAAGTTTTCAAAATTTGGTGCACGTAATCTATTGTGAATTGTTTTTACCTCAGTAAAAGCAGGCTTCAGGCAAATGCAAAGATTTAATTACTTTTCATTTAAATTTGATGCAATGCATTAGTGTTTCACTACTTCTTTACATCTGAAATACTTTACTGTAGTGCTGTTTTATGCACAAATGAAAATTAAATTAATGTTTTCCAGTTAATCCTAGCAGAATCTTTTGCAAGACAAATGAATGCATAACACAATACCATGCGCAGCCTTTACTAAAGAGATCAGCTATTGGAATAGCTACATTTTGACATGTACCTGTACTGAGCATAAATTTTTATGTCATGCTTCCCTCTTAATTGGGTGCCATGCTCTCATTTACTGATTTCTAAGAGGATGGAGGAAAAAGCTGATTTGTGAGTGCCTTTGTATATTCCTATATGTTTTTGTAGGTAATTCTAAGTAGGAGGTAAAGAAATCCTCCTATTGTTTTTTATTCTAATTTGAATATATTAGCAATTACCAAATGATTTGGTAGATCTATGTGCAATAACTAGAAAGTTTAAATTAAATGAGAATTTGATAAAAATAATACGTAAAATACTGGCAATGATGTTGATAAGGGGTATTGGAGTGATGTCCTGGTGCCTGGATCCCACTAGGCTAGATGCTGTACAAACACAGAACAGGAAAGTGGTCCCAACTGGAAAAAAGTTTGCAGACTATGGGAAGAGGCAGCAGATGTCTACAGACTGATATCAGAACATAGTGAACAGTGTCATTGCTGGTCAGGATAAATAACAGAGAACAGTCTCAGAACAGTAACCCCCAGAGTTAGTTAACTGCAACTTATATTACACTTTCGTGTATTCAGAAATACAAAATTGTTAGAGGGTAGAAGAGAAAGGAGCAAAATTTGCTCCTTTGCAAAATTTGGAGCAATGGAGACTGCTCTTTGGAGCAGCCTTCTAAGGAGCTATGGGTAGACCAAGTTTTGCTTATAACTAGAAGGAAGAACAATATAGTATTAACTGCAGAAATGAAAGTCTGGCTGAGCATGGGTGTCTAGAAAAGACCATATAACAGTGATGTTATTCAAAAGTCATCTGTAAGATTTGGACATAGTCTGAATAAAAGAGCCTAGAGACAGTGTAGGACCAGAATAACAGATATTGCAGCAGAGTTAGAGTGGTTCAGAAAAGGAGAAGATAGGCAGGAAAATTAAAATTTCTAGTTTTGTCATATATTATTATATTTTTTAAGACTTAGTTTTCTGTGGAAGTAATATATGATCCTCTTTCTGAATATTAGACTTCTTATTTGAAGGTACATTTTATATTGCAGGATGTAATGCAAGAGAGGATTATTACAGGAGGCACCAATATCATGCAATACACTTAGGTTAGTGAAATCACTTGAGTTATAACTTCCAGTCTCACATACCATAAACATTTCTGAACAGTAAAAAGACCGTGCAATTGCAAGAGCACAATCACCTCCGGGACCCATTCCTTTAGAGGCAGCATGTGAAATAAAATTCACACAGGGATATAAAATGATTGGGTGGAAATAGAATTCTGCTGACCTGGAATTCTTTCACCTTGTATGAGGTGGATTTTATGCTGAGGAAGATGAATAATAACAATGAGCTATATTCAGCAGCCGTTATCTAGACTAAACTTCCCCAGATGTCAGTGGCAGTTTCTCCTGAGTAAGGTGGGGTTGGATTTAGTAATACTTAGTTTTCATGTGGCATTTTATGGCAGTTAGAAAAGGTTTTTTGTTTCTGAATCTGTCACTGAGAGACAGAGTTCAAGGTATAAAATGGCAATACTTTTGCAAGTGGTGGTATCTCTCAAATCAAAGCATTTTAAATGCAGAGAGTGTGCAGTTTCACATATTGAACAACACACAGTAAAATAGTACTCTTGGAATCTGGGTATGCTTCAAATAGTCAAGTATTTTTTTCCCGAGAAGTATACCACCCACATTTGTTTCCTTACCTGACTTCCATTGCTTGAATGTCATTCTGCAGTTATCAACACAGACAATTATACTTGAGATCTGATATTTAGCCAAGAGCTAGTTCACTTGTCATACTATAATAGGTAAAATATGTCCCCTGTTATTATTTTGGTTATCCCTTCTTTATGAAGAGATGCCAAGAACGTATCACCTTCTATTACTCTCACTGAAGTTTATTGCTTTAGGAAAATGGCTAATTTATGAAACAATCTTCTATGTGGCAGATACAGTTGACCATATACGATCATTCACAGACAGACACAGCATAAATCTACCTGGTACGTTTTCTCTATGACCTTGCCATAATACCATGCTCTGGTTTATATTTCCAGAAAAGTACGGGAGCCAACAGACTTGCTACCCTGCTTGCGTCTATAGAAATGATTCTGACTTGTCAGACTTACTCATGTTGCTTTATGCCAGACAAACTCCTAAGGACCCACTTCAGCAAAGCATTGAAGTTGTTAGTACTGTGAAATGTAAAGCAATTGCCAGAGCCAGATGGTTTGGTGTTTGGTGTTGGTTTTTTGTTTGTTTGGGGTTTTTTTGCTACCTCAGTGCATCAAGATGTTATATTACATTACTCCAGAACTAAAAAAAAAAAAAAAAAGGGTGAGAAAATATGGTGAGATGTACTCTTGGCATAGTGAAAGTTACCTATTGAAGCTGCAGAAAGAGTCTACATTAGCAGCAAGTTTATGCTAAGAAGGGATGTTTGAATGACCACATGAATGATTTGAAGGTACTTTTATTGCATTCACTGGGTGCAATCAACTGTGTAATAGCCATATTGTTAGAAGACTGGTATTGTTATTTAAATAAGTACAGTGCTAAATTTGATTACTCTATACCGTTAGGCATCGTAAAGCATTTCATTGCTCTCAAATGACCTCCCATAGTTCCACTTGGCACAAATACGTAAACTGCATGAGTTTCTTTACTAGAAATAAACCTTCTTCTGTGGCTCCAGATGAACTTGAATTAACAGAGAGCTAAAATACCTTTAAGACTGGTAGATGTAAATATCATGTATGACAGACCACTGCTTAGTCACTGTAACTGTACATTCAATACCATTGATTTAAATGATTCTTTTAAAACAGCACTTGATCAGTGGAGGTAAGCTGAACCTAGCCACTCCTGGGTATATGTGAATTTCATAAATACTGGGATCCCTTTGTTTTGCCACATTGTGTGGTGTATGCCACATGCTATGGTGTCTCATGTATATGTGTATATCTAATTCACTCTAAAGCACATAGAAATAAGTGCCCTAAATAGCAAAGTGTATGTGACATTTTAAAATTGTGCTGTATGCTGAATTCATCACAATGACAGGTTCTCATTTTCACAAAACGTCAAGGATCAGAGCTTTGCATATGTTATAATGAAATACTGTGTGGATAAGGGTTATGAATGCCAGCTTTAAGCCCTGGGTAACTAAATTCTTGCCTGTTTTTTTGTTTAAGAATTTACTGCAGACCATGCTAATTAGTATTTCTTTCTCATTTACTCTTACAGTTAGGTATTCACGGATATGCTTTTGCAATTACGAACAATGGATATATCTTGACTCATCCAGAACTTAGACCTTTGGTAAGAATACACTTTACTGATCTATTTTATCTAGCCATATATGTTGCATTTGTTTTTCTTTTAGTGTGAATAATGTAATGTTCATTTAAAAATTAAATACAACAGACCAGTTATTTATATTGCTTCATAATACATAATTCTTTGTAAATTTACCTCTGGGAACAAAGGTTAGCATGAAAAAAAAAAAAGAAAATAAATATACAGGTTGTTTCTGCAAAAGATGCAGGCCTCCATTACTGCAAAATGGCAAAGCCAAAAATTGCTATAATTATGTTCATTTTACATTGAAATGGAATGCTGGAATGCTCTATTGCTATGTAATAACCCCTATTTGTCATGTTAAAGTGTTTAAGCTAATTTAATATATGCACAGAAATTTTAGTAAAGCATATTCTTAAGCAAAGTAGGGAACAAGGGATTGTTGTACTAGAAGAGAAATGGCAGCAAATTTTACCTTTAGTTTCCCTTATCATCTTGTTTATATTAATCACAGAAAGTAAAATAGAAGTGCCTGTTACGCAAATGTTTATCAACTTAACACCCTAGAGAACTAGTACAGACTTGATTGCATCATTGTTTAGGAACAGCACTTGCAAGTGTTCCATTACTATCAACTCTTTGCAAAGCACCAGTATTAATGATTCTGATGCTGTATACACATGGATGCCATATGTATATGTCTGCCATATGCAGACACTTCAAGGAATGCCTGATTTCAACAATATTTTACTAGAAAACAGAATTATTAAATGGATGGATAATTTCATATAAAAACAAAATTATTGAAAAGCATGATTTATTAGTTCATTAGCATATCTGCTTTCATTCAGCAAAAGAAATTATCTTTCTAAGATTTGGGCTAGGAATTACACAATTAACATTTGTATTTGCAATTATTGTTTTCCTGTTTATTTTTTAACTGGAGTAGAGCTTATGGAAAGTTCAGCAGGGAGACTTTCATGGGTGAATGGAAAAACATTTTCTCAGTAACTTCACTGTAAAGTGGACAGGACAATCTAACGGAAAGCAGACATTATAGTATCTTGGAAGGAATTACTAGAATAAAAGGGTTAATTGTTATTTTTGTTCTAAGAATATCACCCATGATTCTAGATGGCAGAAGTGTGGAAAGGAAGACAATACTTGTAGTGAATTTGAGAAATTACTCACTAATAAGCAATGTAATTCTCAGAAATGGCTCTTGCAAATTAATTAATTGTTGGTTGGGGTTTTTTGCCATTCCAGTGGTGAGTTACTAAAGCTATATATCCAGGTATAGATAGCTCAGACCCCAGTCAGTTAAATTAACATGCTCCACTGACCTTTCTTTTTTCACCTATACACTCACCACAGATGATTTCTCATAATGATGAATTTGTATCTTTTTGTTTTATGGGAAGTAGTATCTCTGCTACCCAAATATATAAAAATCAGGGAGTGAAAAACTTCCAGCCTCAGTAGAAGCAGTTTACTCTTAAGGAAGACTGAAAGCTCTAAATCGATAGCTAAGCATTTCACCTCTCAGTCAAAATGTGTTTTGTCTCTATGAGATAGTACATACTTCTCAGGTATTTAAGTCTAGGATTTATGAGATTAATTCATCTCATCTACACCCATCTAGTCCAGAATCCCATTACCAGTAATATCCAGCATGAGAGTGTTCCTGAGGAAGATGCAGAAACTGAGTGAGAGGATGTGGAAAATGTCACAGCAGTCAGTATAACTTTTAAGAGTTTAATATAGGCTTCTGCGATTATTATTTCATTGAATCTTCTCATCACAATAAGCAACCGATATTTTATGTCTTGCTGTAATGTTTTTGTACTTTTACTTTTCTGCATTTTGTTGTCGTGTTCCCTGTATTTTTCTGGTCTCTCATTTTTACATGTTCTTTTGTTTTCTGACTGAGAATGCCTGCCAAGCTATTTTTGGTACCTATATTTGGTAACTATAGCAGAGAAGAGGTAGCAAAGGGGCTGTACAAACCTCTTTAGAGCACCTGGATTATATACAAAGATTTTTAATGCACCTTTTAGTCTCTTCTGCTGCATCTTCACTGCCTTTTTACCTCAGCTAGCTCGTCCATGTCAAGTGACTATTTGTGTAATTTTGCTTTTATCTCACATACAGTTGCATCATAGACAAAACCTAAAAATTGCTTAAAAGAGCCAAAGTTACAAGAAAGCTGATTATATCTAAAATTTGACTGTCATAGCACTCTGTATCTTTTCTGACACTTTGCTTTTTTTTTTTTCCTCTATGTTAATTATCCTTAGTGGTTAAAATGCTGAAATATGTGTTGTTATGCTTTAATGTAAGCTTTTTATATTAAACTTTTTTTTTCCTTGGTGTGAAATGCCAGTTTGGTGAGAAGTTATCTTCAAAATCTTTGGTTGTTGCACAGGAAAATGTGATAGAGGATTAGTTTTAGTTCATGATTCGCTGCTACCTTCACAATATTTTTCCTTGTCTCTGTATGTATTAAAATCCATGGGAATTCCCATTCTAAATTGGAAATAAATGCAATGTTTTTTATAGTATTCTCCAATTTTCATAATACTAAAATCATGACTTTGTCTTGGTTCCTAAAAATGCCTTTAAAGTCTTCAGGTATCACAGGTACATCTGACAGCCTATATTTGCAAGCCAAAGGAATATATATTTGAAAGTTCCCTATCTGTATTGCACGAGTTTGACAACACATGCATTTGCTGTACTGTCCCTTTTCTTCCCACAATCTGCTTCCTTCAAAAGTATTAGTATTTATTCATTACAGAATAGGTATTTTAGTAAACAGAAAGTAATGAAGTGCAGGAACGGTGGATAGCTTTAAGTTAGACTGACAAAGGGTGTTATTCTCTTGTCTTATTTCTTTTGTGTTGGCACGTTTTAACGAGGCAAAAGGTGGTTTCCTGTTGCTATCCCTCGCCCCGGTGTACATCTTGAAGGCACTTATTTCATTACCTTATACAACAGTCTCTCTCTCTCTAAAATCAAAATGTTGGGCAGTAGCCCATAAGCTGTCAACTACAGGGAACTCATTGTGATATATTCATAGTCTGTTCATTTAATTTTTTGGAAGAGTCATTTTTACCTCTGGGTTCTGTCAGTAGTGCGTAATGGGAGTTTTCTGTTGACTTCAGTGGAGTTTTTGAGAGTGAAGTGATTGCTGGCCTGGGCCCTTTAGATTAATATTGCAGGCCAAATCCTACACCGTTGTAACTAGTGGCAAAACACTGCATGAAATTTGTGACAGCAAGTATGTGAAAATAGGCATGTAGGACCAGAATTAGTTCACCAAAGATATTATCTAAAATTAAAATTATTTGGGTGAGTTAGAGTTTACATTCAAGTTCCATTGATTACTGACTTGCTCTGCACTGGTTTATATTGCCGTTATATTTTCCTGTGGTGATGTAAAGCTGGAATATTGCTAGACTCCTGAGTTCCTAACCCCAGCGGCCATATCTGTTAGTTCCAAAGCTGACATACTGCTTTTTAAGGAATTGTCTTGCGGGACACAGAGCAGACAGGCGAGAGAGCAAACAGCCGCCGCGGAAGAGTGTTTCCTCTTGCACCAGATTTTTATCGCGGGCTGCCTAGTCTATTTAATCATTAAGCTCGCTGTATTTTTTTTATTTTTTTTTGTCCTACTGGGTTTACGTTTAAAAATGTGTTTTGTTTCGTTTCGTGGTTTTGTTTATTTTTTTTTTCTTGGAGATTACCTCTCTGCTCTTTCGGTTTTTTGTTTTTTTTTTTTTGAATAAACTTGGCTTCGGGTCAGGATGACCGGTTGGGGAGTCACAGAAGGAAGGATGATGTGGAAGGTACTCGTAGAGGTTTATGGAAGCATCCTCCGCCGGCTCCCGCGGGTCCGGGAAGCGCGGAGGGCGGAGCGGGCGGGTATCCTGCACAGGCGGAGCCCTGCACAGGCAACGTCCCGCCATGCGGTGGCGCCCCAGCACCGCCGAGGGGCCGCGACATGGGGCGACATCCGGCGACATCCAGCCCCGCCGGCTGGCGGTGTTCCCCTGCAGGGGGTGGTGGTGGTGGTGGTGGTGAGATCCGCAGTGCAAAGCTGCCTCGTTAGCATCCCCAAAGTCATCCCAGCTGAGATTTAAATGGAAAAAAAAAAATTAATTTCATAGTGGATAAGTAAGTTTTAAATGTTTTTACACGTTATACCCTCTGTAGAGTGCATTTCCTATCAAAAATACTCCATTAGTAACTCAAGAAACTATAGCTGATGGTAATGATATTTCTCCCTTTATTTTTATTTTTTTTTTTTTAATATTACACTATC
>JAOXJM010000003.1:1070382-1084897 GCA_026413425.1 Tringa solitaria
AGACTGAACAACCCCAGCTCCCTCAGCCTCTCCTCGTAAGACTTGTGCTCCAGACTCCAGACATATGTGAATGCTCTTTTTACCACTGTAAACCAATTCAATTGATTAAATTGCTTTCTTTAAAATTATGCACATAATTATGTAATCTGATCAATCTTAATAGGGAAAGTTATACATGCAAATCAAAGCCTATGTATATATCACAACACCCTCACTGATATGTTTAGGTGGTTTAGCTGCCTAAGTTACCATTTTAAACTTAGAATGTTGATTGTCATGATATATCGTATTAAGGTAAAGGACCTAGAGTATTTAAAGAATGCTAGAACAGTATTAAGTCTTTTGTAGCTGTAAATTCTGGGAAAATTTGTTTCTCCTAATATAGAAAAACAGAGAAATCCAAGTCTCAGGGGAAACATTAATGCCCCACTTAAGCAGTGTTAGCCTTTCATAAGCAGCAAATCTCATTTCTCTCTGGGGAGTCCCGCCTGGAACGTAAGATAACCTACACTTACCCTTGCTTTATTCAGCGACTCCATAAAACTCTACAGCTGTAGCTGACAGCAGAATATTTAAATGATTTGAACAGTGTAAATGCCTCACGTTCATTTAAATAACTGAAGAATTCAATCACTTGAATGCCAATGATTATTCCTGTTGCAGTTTACATTTCAAAAAAGACAGCCCATCTGAATTCCTGTGAGAGCATTAAATTGCTATCTAATTAGAAGTGCAAAATTACATATATTTAAAAGATAATTAAAGGTTTGAAGGCTGTTGAATAACTGGTTGTACATATAAATGAATCACAGAAAATTTGTTAGCAATATGTGAAGCTTTCTTTTATTCTTTGCTTTCAGCTTTGAAGTTAGGTATAACTGAGCTCATGGGTTTAAGTCTGGTAGTATTAAGATAAAGGCAGATGTTTTTAATTATTTCTACTCAAACCCCAAATAATTATAAGCAGCTGCCAGTTTTACATAATCCCGAATGATAAGGTCCTGAGAATGCAAATAAAATCCTAAATAGAAGGGTTGTTTTTTTCAGCACAATAAATCACATACATGTCATGTTGCTAATCAACTGCAATCCACCTGAAAATGTGAGCTCACCTGATGTACTCTTTGTCCAGTCTGTAGGTGTGTGACTTAAAGCTGTTTTTTTTGTATTTGCTTTTACCTCATCCTGTATATTTCCATGTTTTGTTTCATCCATTTAAACATTACTGCACCATTTGTAATGCAAATTCGTGTTATGAGTGTAAATAGAGTAATTTAAATACATGAGGCATGAGAATTTTTTTCTTCTATTACTTTGCTAGAGGGTTCTTCTGTGGATGTGGTACATCTAATTGTTCCGACTTTTTATCTGCCTGGAAACTTAGAATTACATTATTCTCTTTTCCCTAGCAAATGACATGGCTCCTGTTGTCAGCTTTTCTCTGCACTATTTCTGCAAATTTTATAGTGTGGCAGTTTTCACTGCCATCTGACATGAAAAATCAGTCCAAAATAACTGGGTTTTGCTGCCAACCATAACCTAGGAACTTCTGGATTAGCATTGTAAATAGTAAGATTGTCATTAAAGTCGCTTTTTGGAAAGGGAAGTTCTTCCTATTTTCTGAAGAAAATCAAGATGTTACCTTTTTTAATATTAAAACAAGGAGCTTTGTATAGAAAGCAACTTCAGTTTTGACTGGACACCTGTGAGTGTTCTACAAATTTAGGATTAAGTGCAGATCAATAAAAGATCATTTGGCTGCGAACTAGGTGCAAATAATAAAATACAAGTAAAATAAAAATATCACAAATGACAAATCAGGATCATGTGAGCAGGAAAAAAAGATTCCAAATGAAATAAAGAGCTTAAAAGCCAAGCAGTAGTGATTTACATTGAGATGGGATGCTGCTTCCCATGGTACCCCCAGGCAGAGTATTTTGGAGCTATGTAGCACATGGTGAATGAAAGCTCAGTCACTGTGGGTGATGTTTTATAAACAGTGAAGGGAATTTTTCACTTTTTTTTTTTTTTATGTCTGAGTATGAATCAGTCTAATGAAGTGATCTCTTCCCCTGTCTTCTTACAACCTCCCATTGTGTTTTCCATTATCTTGTCTTTATCTCATAGTATTTAAACTCTAAGCATTTTATGATAGAAGTATTATTTTATTAATGGATTAATGTTGAAGGACTAAATACATATTTAAAGGAATTTGCAATTTGGAATTATTACAGTCCTTGCTGAAAAGCAGGAAGGAAGTGGCCCTCTCTCCTTCCTTTCTGTACACGTTTCCATAGTAGAGTGTCATGGCTCTTTTAGAAGTGCCTCACTCAGGGCACCTCCCTCCCCCTGGCTTTGGGGGCAGGGAAGAAAGCAGCAATGTAATCCTGCCTTATTCTATGCAAAAAGCAAGGAAGACACATTTGAAGGACTGGTGGCAGAAACAGATGATTTTGTTGCTGAAGTTGGTGTAAACCAAGCTTTCCCCTTGCAGAGTCACCTCAATGGGGAATAGTGTGACTCAGTAGCAATCTATGCTATGATGGAGAGCTGGTAAAGGTCTCGGTATCAGCCATTGCATTGGCCCTATAAAGTCAGATTCAATGCAGTTTCCACTCAAACAGCTGCAGTCTTTGCATTATGTCAGTCAGAGCTACACTAGATAATAAGTGGTAACATCAGTGTCCTGAATCTTAGGAAGGGAGGTAGCTGAATAACTGGCTGGACCAGGGAACTGCAGTAATGACAGTGTATTCGGTCTGTGTCTGTTTATTTAAAACTATATGGAAAAATGTGTAATTTTAGTTAATGACATTTTTCCTCTGATATTTGTTCATTCAACCTTTCCTATGAAACTCTGTAGACACAATACCTTTACAGGATAGCTTAACGTAAGTTACAGTTATACATGCAATTGTATTGAGTATTGTATTATGTAGAATTCAAGTTCAGCAAAACATATTTGCATATGGTCAAGTTTGTCTCTTCTAAAAAAAAAAAGGGGGTAATTCTCACATCCTGTTTAGATTAAAGCATTATCTTGGCTTTAAAGTACTAGTCTGAAAAGATGAAACTTAATTGATTGATGCTATGTTTTTTGGTTCTTGATTCCTTACTTTTCTACATAGGATAGCAGATTGGCAAGGAAGGGCTTTCCCTTGAAATTATTTTACCTCTCTGGCTTTTGGTTGTTGTTTAGTAGATGCTTTCTTGCTATAATATTTTCTCACAGATGATTCCAGAAGTGTGTCTAAGCAAGTTCACTAAAATCTATTGATGCTTCCAAGGCTGCTATCACAGCAACTTACTGTCTGCTACCTCCCCATTATCCAGATGGAGCACGTCTGAGAAATTCCAATCACCTTAGACCCAAGGCTTGCAGCTGTTAAGATGCAGCTTGCTCCATCCGTGATCAGATTGCTACACTCTGACTTTATAAACACGTGGCAGGTCACATTCAATGCAGATGGTTTAGGACTGCCTGTGTTTTTTTTAAAAAAATAAAAATATCAAAGCAAAGAGTTTAATAATGGCACATGTAAATGGTTGTATACGGGGTGGTGAAAAAATGTGATTCAGCCTTTAAACAGTACATGTCACATGTTGTTTGAATCATCTAGTGCTACAAGAGTTTGGCCAAGCCTCAAAAAAAAGATACTGAGTAAGATAAAGTTCATTCTGATTACTAAACAAAATCATTTCCTGTGTTCTTTCCACAAAGATAAATACGTTTGAGCTATCATGTAGTATTGAGCAGACTAAAAGATTCTTGTATTGCAGTCCAGATATTAAAAAATTTTCAGTATTCTTTTTTTTTTTCCTCCCAAGGGGTGAACTACTATATAATATCACCACACATTTTATACTGGCCAAAGTAGATTAACAGTACACAGTTTAAATGTAGCTCTTTTCCTCATGCACTTAAATCAGAGTAATTTGGTAGAGCTCCTAGTTTCTATCTTTCCCAGTGGGTCCCTTAATAACTTGTTTCAATGCTTTATAGTAATCTTGCAGATGGGTTTGGCTTCAGCCTTCAATCAGTATTTGATACTTGACCCAGGAGTCTCAGAGACAAAAAGTTAGATTAGATTTGCCACCAGAGGAAAAGATATAGATGGATGCTATTTTTAAAATCTGGTAAATTGCTTCCATGTCCATGAATAACTTTTACTAAGAAATTAGTTAAGCAATAAAAGTAGAAAGAAGCTAGAAAAGAATGGGCAATTGAATAGTAGTGCTATGAAATATTTTATATTATATATATACTTGCATTTATGTTTTAGGTCCCCTACTTACATAAGCATAAAGATATATAAATTTACTGCTGGAAATAAGGCAATATCTTCACAAAGATTAGATTTGTAAGCAATGTTACCCATATGTACAAATAATTGCTATTTTTTGGTATGCATTCCTTGCTGGAAGGTGGGTTGGTTTTTTTCTGCCATCCTTTTCTGAACTATAACATAAATCTACTCTTCACTTATTGGATTACTGTGTAGGCAATTAAACAGTAGCCCCTAAAGTGTAAGAGCTGAATTGAGGGATTAGGCATCTCAATACTTTATTAGTTCCTGTCCTAAATGTGTTTAAGAACTGCACTTTCAGTTCCTTCGAGTGCTTATAGAGCCTAACCCTTGCTTAAGCATTGGGTTTTGGCTTTGTTTCTGCTTATCTGAATTTTTAAGACATGAATGCTTCTAATTCTGGCTTTGCTGCAAAACTTTAAATGTTTTATCCAGCTCTTAATTTGATTTATTTTGGATCTTGTTTTTGCTCTTTGAGTGCAAGGTGTGGAATCTAGATGATTAAAATAAATACAAACCCCATAATCAATATGATGCAAATGGTTTGCCTTATGTTTGAAGCATGCTTCTGCTGTCAGACACACGAGATCAACTCCTATTGTCATAAGTAAGGATTTGCACATGTGTCTGAGAATGCAGCACAGCCCAGAAGCTCTTCCACATCTGTGAGTAAGGATGTAATTAAACATTGGAAACAGGGCAGAAGCTGTTTGCTCAACTCAAATGATCCCAGCTAACTTCTATGTAACACTTTTCAGCTCTCAGTATTTCAGAGCTTGACTGTAACCTTTTCTGTACTATAATGACTAAATCAAATCAAAGATTTTCTTGGTTAATTGGTGCAGCCACAGAGAATAAAGATAATATTGATATAGCTGCAGCCATAATGAAAGGTTTGAAAAACATAGCTGCAAAAATCAAGCCCTGCTAATAAACTTGACGTTAGCCTCTCACATTTTATTCTTGTGAGATTTAACTATATTGGCTGCAAATTTTGTATTTCACTCTTTGGGTATAGCTGTCTCTTTGGCTATCAGAGCTGTCATGTGGCAAGAATTAATGGTAGCACTGAGCTGCTTGAATTCACGGTCTAGTGTATAAGCATGTGCTGAAAGCAAAAATTCTTTACATCTCTCTACCCATTAACCCAGAAGTAGATAACTTTGTTGTTACAAGAATGGTGGCTTCTAGCAGAGGGGCAAAAAGAGCACATGAAAATACTCTTCAATTGCATCTGCATGAATTCTCAGAACTTGGTCTAAGGCTTACACCAATGGAGTTGCTAGGATTTTTTGTTATTAAAAAGCAGAATGAGAATGGATTCAGGATTTTATCCCACATAGTTTCCCAAAAGAATAATCATTGGAGTATCCAAGTTATTATGAGCAAAAATTAAGGAAGCTCAGTGAAGCCTGTGCTGGAAGAAACTTCACAGTGCTACCAGTATCTCAAACGCTCTTTGTGACTGCGATCCAGTAATCAGTATTTTTGAAAACTTGCTGTTCTTCAGGAAGATTTTGTCATGCCTATTTTTAAATACTGTGGTCTACAAAGGCAACTGTGGGATTCACATTAGAATCTTTTAATTTGGAGAGGAAGAAGTCAGGATAGGAACAACCTTCTTAATGCTCAGAGAGCAAGTTTTTTCTTTGGCCTCTCTAGTCTAACTAAATGTGATTGAAAGTTCCTGCACCACAGGCCCCAGTGATGAATTGGCTGTCTCAGGCACTGACAGGTTTGGTTTATGGTATAGTTGGTCCTGCCCTGAGGGAGGAGAATCAGCTGTATATACTGTCTTATGGGTACATTTTCTATCCTTCTATGATTCTATTGTTGGGGAGTCTCAAAAGCAATTTGGGGATTTTTCACAACATCCCAATGTCTCCTCTCATACTTCATCTCATCCTCGTACTTCTCAAAAACTTGTGGTTTTCCCTCCCACTTACATGCATCGTAAAAGATTAAAGACCAGATTCCACATTATTCTGATTTTCTCCCAATTTATTTTTTTTTCAAATATGTTATCACAATTTTTCTTTACCAATTCTTCACAGATCTTCCGAAATACTCTTTTCTTCTGCCCCTTACACTAGTAGGCTTTTTGATTTTGAATGTTCAGCAGAGGGCAGAATTTCCTATGTTATAAACACCTCAGTGTCAAATGAATTTGTCACTAGAATGTTTATTTAAAATGTGCCATTTTCAGTGTAACAGTGACTAGTGATAAAAAACTATAAATTGTCATTATTATTATATTTCTTTTTCCCCCATGAAGTTATAGATAAAGTATAATATCAGCAAATGTTAACACCATACTTCCCAAGACTTGTATCTTATCTTGTTTAAAAAGAAATGGGTAAACATTTTGTTGATAAGATTATACTAAATATAACTTCCTGTACAGCTGAAAGAGCTAGTTTGAGATGTTTAACATAAACTACAAGATCAAGGTCTCATTTATTTTCCATATGGAGAGAAGAAGGTAGAACTGCTGAGTTTTACTTCCCAGTATGTCCATCAAGAAAAGCGTTGTATCGTAGCGAGAGATGATGCAAATAATCCTGTGTGATATAGGTTTTTAGTTCACAGACAAAATATATGCAGCAATATGGCACGCTTTATATTAATTAAGCTAGCTACTGTTATATGTATTGCATACAATCAGCATGCATCCAGCAAATTTGTAAAGTCTTCTGATACAAAATCTTTGTGCAAATAAACCAGGATGTGCTAAATGTTTCAACCTTTTAATGCCAGTATGAAGAGGGAAAGAAACGAAGAAAGCCCAACTACAGTAGTGTGGATCTTTCTGAGGTCGAGTGGGAAGACAGAGATGATGTGGTAAGTGATGTGTTTTAAAAACTGTCAGAAGACATTGTTGCACCCCACTACTGTACGTGGAAACTGTTAAAGTAGTTGAGAGACTACCTGACTGTTCTCAGGAAGGAAGGGACAATACTTAATTTATAAATTTATAACTATTTTGGATTGATTCTTCCTTACATATGCATATACCACAAACATAGACTCTTTGTGTCTTTGGTAAAACTCATCACCCTTGAATTCTCCGTGCATCCCATTTTTGCTGGATAGCAAATATAGTGTTAGAGAACAGAATAGAATATCTTTTTAGGGCTGGTCCAGACAACTGCTAAAACTCAGAAATAAAGGAATGAGTTTAACTTCTCTCCATGAGATGCCTCTTTCCTTAATGGAAGTAATGAGAGCTTTTTTCCTTAATGTACAAAAGCAAAAAACATCAGATGAATAAACAAAATTCAATTCTTAGACCTCTGTTCAGACCATAGATTCACTCCAAACTCTTAATTTCAGACATATGGGTAGCTGCAGAAGCATGCGTTCTATGTCTCTCAGCTGTTATGCACACAATCCTTTCGTTAAACTCATTTTTCAGTGCTCCATCTACGCTGTAGTTCTCTCTTTATCTTATTCTTTCTTACCTTGCAGGCTCAGCCTTTTCTGCAGTACTGTATCAAAAGCTTTCCTTATGTCCATGGCTTAACCTTTGCCTGGTCTTTCTGTTACTTCCTCAATAAATCTGATTTGTTAGGCATGATTCGTTTTGTGTGAATCCGCGCTGACTGTCCTTAATTAAATCGTAACTTTCCAGGTGTTCCCCTTTTTGTCCTGTAATTTAGTTTTTCCCATAAGTTCCCTACTGCCAAAGTCACGACTGCATGTCTGTGTTTTTCATAGATGTCTCCTCGATCCCTTCTCAAATATCAGCACTGTGTTAGCTTCTCTCAAGTCCTTCATACCTCTACTTTTCCAGAGAGGTTTTGAATGTATCCACTGAAGGTTCCCATATTTACTTTGTTATGTCCTTCTGAAATCTGGGATGGATCACGTACAACTGCCCCTGGAGTCTTGTCAGTCTTCAGATGTACTAATTTCTTGATCCCTGTTCTGACATAAGTCTATATTTTCTTTCTCCCTTAAAAAATATATATCTTGCATTCCTCCCTCTCTCCACCCCCTTTGTGAATAGTGAAACAGTTCATTTATGTTTTAAGCAATGTCTGTTTCATCAGGTGATAGATTGTCCTCATCCTCTCCTAGGAGGCCATCTTACTTCCCTGTTTAAAGTTTTGTGTTGGAGTGTACACTCAAACTTTTCTTCATGCTTCTTGTATAGTTTTGTGCAGTTTCCTATGCAGTATTTAAGGCTTCCTCATTAGATTTTCATATACTGTAGCGGTCTTCTGCAATCTTGGCAATCACATTGACTTCATATTTTATACCTTGACTTTTCTGTTATCTTTGATCACGTATAAGGTCAACCAGTTCTGCAAATGACCTCTTAAAATTTCCTTTCTCCTTTCAAATGTTATTGCTGTAGTTAGGTACAGCTTTTAAACCTTCATAATTTTTTTTCTTATTATTTCTCTTTGGTTTGTGTTTTTTATTTTTCCTTTTATTTCTTCCAATGCTTTCTCTGCCTTATTTTCAGAGTTTTAATCCCTCATTTTAATCATATCTTAGTAGAAATTCAGTGATTCAGTTAATGTAACATTGAACTATCTCTATGATATTGAAATTAATTTTTATTTATAACTGATACTCTATCTGAATACACATGAAAGCAAAAAGTCCAGCTTCAGCTCTAAGTATTTTCTTTGTTTGAGCCCCCTAAGGTCTGTCACGTCTTCTGAAAATTTGTGGCAAAAATTGAGTTTTGTCTATCTGTAGGCGGCAAAAAAGTTTTATTTCACAACTTGATGAAAGATACATATATACATACATTTTATCTGACTCTTTCACTTTCACCAAAAAAAAGTTTAAGAAGTATTTTTAATTGTAACATAGAAACAAACAGCCTTTCTTATTGTTTCATCTTTTGAAGAAAAGTTAAACTACATTACCAATAGGCTAAAATGAACATTATATTTGTAGAAAAGATCCAAGTCCATTGCCCGATATGTATCAGTAAAAAAAAAAAAAAGATAAATCATAAGTGAAATTAATTTGTAAATATTTAATACATAGCAGAAACCCCCTAGATAATCTTAGAGCAGCAGTAAACACAATTTTCAGTACTCATGTATAATATAGGTACGTTGAAGTGACTGATTTGAATGATCCCTATCTATCAGAGGTAATAATTTATTAGTGCATACCTGAATAAGCAGGCGTTCTTTGATAAATAATCCCCCAATAGATAGGTTTCATAAAACAGCCTATATATCTACTGTTTTATTATTAGTGACCAAGTGTTTTCTGAAAAAACAGCAGGTTAAATATTGCAGAAAAAATGTATTAACATTCCAAACGTTGTCCTAATACTTAAGCAATGCCACACACAGGTGGAGACCCTCGTGCAAAGATCTAAATAAGAAAAAATGCAATGTCAAAAAAAATAATATAAAGTAAGGCTGGTGTATCATTACAAGTTTTTTGTGTTTGTGTGAAATACTATGTAAATAATTTATACCCTGTTACTACAACCTTCAGAGGGGCTGAGGATCAGAAATACCAATAGAAGAATAAAAGAGGATGAGATAGGATATAGAGTAGTATTGGAGCTACAGGAAGAGTCATTGTAAGCATTAAAGATATAATGGGAATGGAGCTTGAAGGCAGTTATGTAGATTATTGTAACAAAATCCATCTCTTTTTTGCAGCTTTTCTGATGTAAGGATCTAAATGTGTCCAAAAAGTGTGTGTTATTTTTGTTGATCTTTTGTAATAGGCAATTCCTTAATATTATTAATTTTGAGTGAAAATGATAAGTAGTGCATAGAAGAATTAAAACTGTGAAGTAACCTATTGACTTGAGCGTTACATGTGCTCTGCTTCACCAATAGCCTTAGATTTGATGTTCTTGATTTTTTCGAAGCTTAGGTAGTAAAGCATTGTTTATTCAACCGTAGAGGGAAAGAATTAATGTATTCATATAGCCGCTTTTAATAACATAGACTACTAATGGTATATTTTTCTCCCATGAAACACTTATGTGGAAGCTGATTAAGACATTTTCTTACTTTTTACCACACTAATTTAATGGTTACATAGTTTTCCAAGAATATGGAATGATCTCATACTATAGCAGTGAAATTGGGTTGTTAGCAATTGATTGGCTATATTTAGTTGTAGGAGTAATAAAGTGTATTACTCGGAAGAGGTGAAGAAATGGGTTTTCTCTAGTCATTCAGTGAGAAAAGGTGGCAAAATTAAGTTTAGAATTCTTTTCCACCATGAAAGAGAGTTGGTGTAAATGTATATTCATCAGTTCATTTTCCAGGTTAACGGTACCTGCTATCTTGCTGTTACTGCATTTTATTAGAAATAGAAATCTTAGCATCAACTTATTAAACTAACAGTGTCTTCCAGCAGAGCTTGGGAATACGCAGTACCCAGGACAAGAAGTTTCAATTTGGACAGAAACCTTTTTCTCATTAACTGCCTTCTTAAAATTCTTCTATTATAATTTCTAGCTGAATGAAATATTTTTTTCCAAATAAAAAAGACCATGAATGAATGTTTTGGGGCTTGAAGCCAACTGAGGCAGTATTTATTTTATGCATTTGAGGAAGGAGATGAAACTGCAGAAGAGCTGAGAAACCAGATTACAAAGCCAAGAAATGTAATCACAGCAAGCAAAAAAAAAAAAAAGCAGAAAAGTAAAACTCTAAATCCCACATGCAGACTTGATCTTAAACACTACTGAGAGTTTGGAGGCCCTTTTAGTAAATCTATGACTTGCCTGAGGCTTGTGGAAGGAATGGGTCTTAGACAACTGCAGGCACCAATAGGAGAAAAATGAAAACCATGTTAAAGATAAATGGAACTGTTCTGTAAATGTTAGAAAGTAGATGGTTAATTAAGACCAGATCTCCAAGTCCAAAACCACAAAACTTAAAATGGGAAAATATTTCCAGAATTGCCCATTATGTATTGTTAAAAAAAATCTACAGTAAAATACATGCTTTATTTTATACATGCCTCCAGCTAAAAATTATTCTTTTACACTCACTGACAGAAGAGTAAGACTGTTAATGCAAATCTAGATGCCCCAGAATTAAATTTAAAGAGCTGCAAAGTTTGCAGTTTTTGTTAGGTCAGCTCAACTTGTTCATGAGAATAAACCCAGATCTTTCACTGGCAAGTTTGGCCATTCTCTTTTTGCTCAGACAAACTAACTAACATATTAACTCAAAAAGCCTGCAGAGTGCATTGGTATGGCTATCTTCACAATTTTTTGATAAAATCTGCTGAATTACCCGATCTGGTGTGAGGTACTGGAGAACAGAAGATACTTATTCAGCAAGAACAGAGCATCCAAAATTGTGTTCAGATAGATAAGCAATAGAAGAGACATAAAAATGCTCCTTTTGTCAATATTAGTCTGCATTTTGAATATCCCTGAAGAGAGAATCTGAATTGATTAGTGACAGTGGAATTTTCCTATTGTAATAAAAATTACAGCTGTGAAAGATTTATAGGTGTCTCTTACCACAAAAAGACCAAAAAAAAACCCCAACATCCCACAAGTATAGCAATTTCACTTTGTAATTGAAGATATCCTGGAACAACCACCTTAAAATTTCTGCATCTGTGCCATTAAAAATATAAGCAAAAGAACTCGCTTCTTCCATTCTTAAATCTATGAGCATATGAGCATTCAGATAAAATACATCCATATATGGATGGTAAGCAGGAGCTTTCTTATTTCTTCCCTGAAGTCCTGAACTGGTACATAGGCAAACTTAACACTAAGGCTGTCTTTTCATTCTTCAACTTCAGCCCAGAGACCAGGCTCTCAGACCAGCTGGGTCAGGGTAGTGTGTACTTACTGTTAGGGACACTGCAGGTCATTTTGGCTTATAGACCTGCTGGACAGTTGTTGGGTTTTCTTACTCCTGATTTCATCATTATGGCATGCTCACCTAAGAGAGAGGCTGTATCAGCTGGTGTCCTCTGAGAGGAAGGTACTTCTTTCTTGGGAGCAAATAGGTGTGCTAAGGGAAGACATTCTAGAAGTGATGGGTAAGGGACTTTGCAGCACAGAACTGGGAGCCTGCAACTCATGTAGAGGCAAGAATAGAGGTACTGAAAAGCAGTCTTTCTGGTAATCTAAAAAGTGACAGATTTAACTTGCAGAGCAGTAGGTAAATCATTGTGTATAAACCCTCTTTATTTTTTTGTTTTCCCTAGCTGCTTTGAGGTTGGTTTTTTTTTTTTATATAGTAGTGAAAACTGTTTTGAAGGGGATTTAAAAAGTCTTTAGGACAACTTTGAGAGATCCAGGCCAGTTCTTGAAGTGACCCAGGGATTCCATTACAGAGATAAAATTTATTACCATGCAAGGGGTGCCTGACCACCAACGGACAACCAACGTGAATCACAGGCTTCTGCAGCTGTGTGTTCCCATTGAAACAGGTTACTGATCAAATGGGCGGTCGTTCTTTTGCTAGTTCTAATTTCTGATGCAGTTAGGGTACCGTTTCTGGTACTAGTTTAGGATGCAGGCCTATGTAGAGTATCAAGCAGAAGCAGAATGAATAGTGTAGGGTAAGTGGGGGTTTCTCTTTTTGCTTTGTTATTATAGTTGTTGATGTATTTAAACACTGAGCCCTGGTCTAACTTCAGCTAAATCCAGCTGGGAATCTAGTCTTTATTGTCCTAATGCAGTTAACTGCAGAATAGTAGTCAATTACACTGTTTATCCCACATAAGATCTAGATTACTACACAAAGAGCTGTTTTACTGTGAAGGATGCTGAGAGCTCCTGTCTTATGCGCATCAACAACTTGGCTAAAGGTGTGCGGCAGGACACCTGTGTGGCCTATACAGTCAATAATAAAATCTGTAAGGGGGTTATTAAGTGTGTAGTAGAACTACTGAAAATGAAGAAAATTAAGCACTGCTTAAGCCAGAGCAGTGTACTGGAGAACCCAGAGTTGAAAGAGTTACAAAAAATGCAAATAAAGGAATTTACACACATTTCCTCCATTTCAGCTCCGAAATGCAATGGTGAATCGGAAAACAGGGAAGTTCTCCATGGAAGTGAAGAAGACAGTGGACAAAGGGGTACAATGTATAAAATATTATTCCAGCTAAGTATAAAGCAGGCAGTTCATTTTTTTAACAATTTTTAAGATTGCCATAAGTATGATTCTCTGCAGTATATTTTTTTTTTTACTCACTGAATGTAAACATTGCTTGTTATTTTATCAGCGACTAACCACTTGATATTTTATACATTTCTTATAGCAAACTAACTTCTTTCCCTCTCCTCTTCTGACTTTCTTGTTCTGAATCTAGAAGCGGGTATTGGTGATGACAAATGACTACTATTACACGGACATCAAGGGTACTCCATTCAGGTAGAGCCGACCATAATAAATGGACATTTCATCAGACTCATTGGACTTGCATTTGTTCAGAGCTTGTGAACTCATTAAAAGCTCATCAGCAAAAGTTGACAATGAAATATCCTTGGACAATGCTGAAAATAATGAGGAAAAGGAGACTACCAGCATTCCTTTCAGCTTTTCCAGGGATGGAAAGTTTGTGCAAACTCACACAGGCAAATTCACAGTGTTTGTCATGGCTTACGTTTCATTAAGAAAATATTCAGTTGAGGTTTACATTGAACGAAAGGCTTTCACAAGTACTTGGAGAGCTATAAATACTATAATCCATTTAAGTAACTACATATTGAGCCCCATTTTGATTTTTTTCCACAACAAAAATGTAATGTAAAATGAGATAGTATTTCACTTCCAATTTGAGGTTTAGATATTTTGTTTCTCTGAACTACCTTCGGTGTATTTGTATAACTAAAACCGAGTAAGTCAGCCATGTTATTTTGGCATGCATCTTTGGAGGGAAAAAAAAAAAAGACAAGACAGACAGGAAGTTGCTTTAAAAATGCTCATATTTGAATCAGAAATAATCCATTAATGAAAGAATACTAACTGTACCTTATGCTTAAATTAGGAGTCTGATAGTTGCAATACTGAACTGAACTTTTCTTCAATGAACTGTTTCACAGAAATTCAGCTATATTTCCACATAGAGAAAACATAGGCACAATTCTCTAATCTCTAATGCATGTGTTTATTCTTGTTAAAATTCAGATATAGGTGGTAAAACTCAATGGGTTTTCTGGTTTGGTGTTGTTTTTTTTTAATTTTGTGGACATTTTTGTTGTTTGGGTTTTTTGTGGGGGGTTTTTGTTTTTT
>JAOXJM010000003.1:1084914-1099008 GCA_026413425.1 Tringa solitaria
TTTCCTGTGCCACTGTCATTCTTATTCTATTTAGTAAACAGATTTGGGGCTACATATATGCATGCAGTGCGAGTTCTGATTCCTAGGACAGAAATATAGTAGGAAGACTGTCCTGCCTTTTTCAACATGGTCTGTATCTGGGTTTGATGGGTAAGAGTATAGATTCAGGAACACAGAGGGGCAACATTTATTAGAATATACACCCTAGTGTCAAAGAGTTCAGCCCATTTTCCGATTGAGCTGTTGATTGCAGCATGGGTGCTCTTGGAGTTGATGCCTCTATGTGTACCTAAAGTATCAGCCCACATATTTTCAGTCTTACTGATTACTGGCAGGTTCCTAGCCTGAAATAATCCTCTTGAATGAATGAATGCTAGAAGGTATTCTGGGTATGTGTTCAATAGGAAGAAGCATGGGATCCCCCAACCAGTTGATTCAACTTGAAGAGTTTAAATGGTAGACTGAAATGCAAACCCAACTGTTAAAATATTTAAAAATATGAATCACAGAAAATTTAGTCCAAGAGGAGTCATGATGCTGTTGTCACATATGAAATTCCTTTCTTCTCAGTATCTCCATTAATTTCCACACTTATGTAGTTTCTCAACAGCTTAGTCTGATAAAAAAAAAAACCACAACCTCTGTCCTTCATTGTAAGACCATTGGCATGTTCAAGACTCAGCTAAAGAAATCTCATGCTGGGTGAAGCAGTGAGTGTAGAGGGGCTCGTTTATTAGTTTGCTAGAGAATAACAGTTTACTGCATACATAAATACAGCCGATTCTTGCAGAAACACCAGAACTGAAACAACATTGAAGCAGGTAGTTGAACAATAAATATGACCAGCGAGGGTTTGGAAATAAACAGTTTTAAAGTTAATCATAGTACACTAGCTGGAAATGTTAGGAAATTAAAATAGCTCTGAATGTCTGTTATTGTTTGTCTCACAGATTTCAAGGTCTGCTTTATTTCTCTGCACAGTTTAGGTGTGGCTCTCTCTAGAGGACATGGAAAATATTTCTTCAGAGGGAACGTAACTGTAGAAGAAGGTAAGATACCTACCTTCTCATGTTGCTTACACAGTAGTTTTATTGTTGCTTTGGTAGACCTAAAGCTTTTATGTTTGTCTGCAGATTCCATAAGGGAATTAGATGATTATTTTTTTTTCCAATGTTTTTTTTCTTTAAAGATCTTTTACTTCATAGGATATTTTCCTTCATTTTTACCAAGCACAGTCATACTGTGAATCTTTAGATGGGCATCATCTATCATCTTCCTCTCTCAGTGCTTCACAGAATCACTCAGGGTCCCATGTTAATTTTTTGTGTTGTTTTCTGAATGAAGTAACCACTGAGAGCACTGTAATGGCTATCGCTTTTTTGTTCATAGTCTATACATTGTGAAGTCTTTTCAGAGCTGCAACTACTTTAGGCATTGTTTACAGGGATTTTACATTTTTATAATTACAGTAGAAGAAACTCAGAGAAGAACTCTTCTTTCTTTATAGTGTTACTTTTTGATAAGTCCACAATTAAAATGAGTGGAGGAATCAACTGTGATTGGTGATAAAGTTGTTTGGCGACAAGTTTAAAACCAAAGTTCCTGAAGATGAAGGAAGAGCAGAAGCATTTCATAAGAGCAAAGAGAGGGTTGAAAAGTTCTAGCAGTTGCTGAGCAAAAACTGTTTCAATAGAGGAATGCTTTCTGATTTTATGCTTAAGTCTCGAATTCTGCTTCTTGTTTTGTCAATAATATTAAACAAGATAGTTAATTTCTTCAGGTCTTTGTTCCTTAGCCGTATTTTGGGACATGAATGTGTTCCTTTTCCTAGGAGAGATATAAAGTGAAATGCTCTAAAGTTTGAGTCACTTGCACAGCAAATACATGTCTAGATAGAAAGAGCACAGCAGGAGACTTGGAGCTGCTTACTCTCCAAACTGTTCCCAACGTACCTCTTGCCTATTTTCTTTAATCCAGCCATACATCTCAGCCAGTCTGTCTGATATTTCCTCCCAGATGCACCACCAGAAATGTTAACATAACCATAACTAACTGTTCCTTTTCACCTCCTCTTACCTTCACTGATTCTCTGTCATTGACACCTCACTGTCCTCCCCAAGGACTATAATTATAGTTCGCGTTTTGACTTCCTTGCTCTCCTTAATCACTCTGTGTAGCTCTGTCATTGTTTACTATGTACTCAGGGGGTTTAAACCCACACCCTGCCTTCTGAACATTGTTTGCTTATTGTCTATTGATAAATGTTTTAAGAGTTTTTAAAATTGCCAAAGTACATTTTTATTGTGCTATATAACTAATGATTCAGTTCTTATTTACAAGCATTTGCGTGACCTGTTAGCACAATAAACCTATTCTGAATGATCCCCTAAATTGCTATTTATGTTCATGGGCTATGTGCTTAGGTTTTGAGGGAATTGGTTTTTTTAAAGACACCTTTTTTTAAGGGAGGAAGTGAACAACTCTCATGAAATGAGAAGTATGTATTTTAGCATAAATAACTTTACTAGCCAAATCTAACAAAGGAGTAAAAATAGGAGTCTTTTGCCACTGTGTCTTTCTCTTTGCTTGTTTTCTTCTAAACTTCAAATATATCATCTGAGTAATTTGTATGAGTTAAACATATCAGCACCAAAAAAAAAAGTTTTTCCTACCCTTTCAGATTTAGATCTGATTTAGTTGGCTTTTGCCAGTTTGTTAGACCCTAAAGTGTATTTGAACATAGTTTACTGTGATTTATTGCATTGTGGTAGTAATGCACTTTCCAAGAAGGAAGGGTTTATGTTATGGAGTGTATGTAAATAACCATCTGTTACCCAGATTGCTCCCTAACTAACCCATTATTATTCCTGTTACAGGTTTACATGATTTAGAACACCCTGATGTATCTTTAGCAGATGAATGGTAAGCCTTAAACAAAGCATGAAATTGGTGTCTGTTACTTTTCTTGGTTTCATACTGTTTGTGCTGGCTGAGCCCAATTCTTTATATTCAAAGACAAAGACAGATCATGCTTATCCCTATTAACATTTTAATGATTTGACAACATGTTCACAGGTCCTATTGCAACACTGACTTACATCCTGAACACCGTCAAATGACTCAGTTAGAAGCAATTAAACGCTACCTCACAGGAAAAGAGCCATTGCTCCAATGCAAGTATTTTGTTATATGTGCATGTAGTAGGCTTTACCCCAGCTAAAAACTGTTGTAAACTGTTGGTTTAACCAGTGATAAATTGAAATTGGATTGCTTGGCTGATGTCACTTTGGAATTGCATTTGGTTTTGAGCTTTTTCCAGGGTATCAATGAAGATACTGACGATACAAATTTCTGACTTTTACAGTAAACAATATGCCTGAACCAAACATTTAAGTTTCTGTTCAGATGGTGTAGCTATACTATGCCATATTATCTCTCAGTCTGGTTTTATAAATTTAACAGGATTGGTCTGAAGCAATCCTTGGATCATGCTTCTAAAAAATATGCCAGATATTTCACGAGTGTTTTAGGGAAAATGTGTATGCAATTAGCGTTTCTGAACTGCAAAGCAGAACAAAAGAGAGTTCAGATGGATAACTGCATGTTTTGTCTATTTGCAGAAATGTAGAGCTTTTGTGACTGTTTGTAAACCTAATTGTTTTAATCTTGCATCATGTGCAAATGTGAGCATTAGGTGGTATGCACATGAATGTGTTGCATGAAGTGGAGAATAATTTTTTTGTTTTTTAATCTAAATTTGTTAGTGCAATGAAATGATATATGAAAAACTTCATTGTGGTAAAATACCATGTAATATTATGTAGTAAATGCTTAATAGTGCAAAAGGTTTGAATGCATATCACAGATAAAATATAGTACAGTGTTAAAAAATTATTGTGTAGTCATCTAACAAAAAAAAATTATCTCTATATGAACATGTGTTTGCTGATTTTAATATATTGTAATAGGTGATAAAGAGTTGATCCAGGAAGTTCTGTTTGATGCAGTCGTGAGTGCACCAATTGAAGCTTATTGGACCAGTCTAGCATTAAATAAATCAGAGTAAGCAAGCTTTGTGTCAGTCATTATGTGTCAGTCATGGGTGAATTTTTAATAGTTATGTTGGTGAACTGGCAGAATACCTAACAAATCCTGATATGCATGAAAATATTATATTAACCATTTGATCCTAAATAGCACCAATTCTGAGTTCAGTATTAAGCGTTTATGTTGCAGTGTGCATCATGATGATGAGCTTTAAGGTTATCCAGTTTTCACAATAAAATTAATTTGTATACTAACTACACCTTACGGTTCTGAATGTTTCTAACAGTTTACAGTCCTTGAGAAATTTAATGCAAAATTTGCCAAAACTGTTGATGAAATTGGTAATTTGTCTCAGAACAAATTATATATAGAAAAAATTGCACTGATAAAATAAATAATTTATGTAATGTTTTTGTTTTGTTTGTTTTCCCAAACTAACTGGGGTCTAGGTTCCTGCTACAGACAGATAATTAGGAGATTACTGATCCTTTTCAGAGTTTATATATTTTACTTAATTCTTTTATGTTATGCTGTACTAAGATGTTAAGAAACACATTTTTATAAATATAAGTGAAAACAGGTGTTAAAAATCATCAGTTTGCATGAAATTCTGTGGTTGAAGGAAAATTCTGGAGATTTTTATAAATTTGAACCATTTTTAAAAAGTTGAATGAAAAAAATATATTGCTGTAAAGCACATACTCATACTGAATGAGTAAAATCAATGTGATAAGATCTGATTCATCAAAGTAAGGGTTATCCAGTCTTTTCCTAGAAGATAAAGATGAGAAATTGTTTTATGCTAATATACTGTAGACATTGATGAATTTATATAGAGGGATAAGGTTTCTTGGAATCCTCTTACACAATTAAATAACAGATCCAGTAAGCACAAGGAAGACAGCTGCGGAGAGATGCTAGCGGGAAATTTTTGATCCCCTTTCATATCCTGACTTCCACTAATAAGATAAGCCATTTATTGAAGAATGAAGTATGAGACAATAAGATGGCTAAGACTACCACTAGTTTTGTGGTAATGTGACTGAAGTTCATGAAGCCATATGAGAACTAGTTTAAAGGCAGCTGACTTGCTACTGATAACAATGCAGCAACAGAGTTAAGCCTGAAACACCTGCCACATTTTTTTCCTAAGGTCTAGAAGCTTAAGCCTATTCTGATGGCAGCTATGTTTGAGCTCGCTGTTTTAAATCTAGCTTAGTTTTGCTTGCTTGAGCAGGAGTCACACCTGTGACTTCATGCATAGATGTATTACAGAAGTGTTTAATGGACTAGGAACAAGATCTGGAATTCTTGCCCGTTTTGGATAAATGGATGCCAGTGGTTATTAAATAGGTTATTATATGGTATATATCTATGCCACACCTTTTTATTCTATGGCTTCCATATAATCTCTCACCACAAATACTACAAAATTTACTGACTTTGACTTTTAGTGGCTCTTGATCTAAATAGTTTTCCAAAATCCACATGAGTTTAATCTTAAAAATTAGTGTTTAAGAAGATAAAAAATAAGGTAACTATACTTAAAATAATCTTTCGCAAAAATGTGAAAACTTGTACTTTCTGTGACCAGTAATAGAGCTTTATTTGTTTACTGTCTGGAAACGTTATCTCTGCTTGTGTTCTGCTCTATTTCAGAAACTCTGACAAGGGAGTGGAAGTTGCCTTCCTTGGAACACGGACTGGACTATCTCGTATTAACCTGTTTGTGGGTCCGGAACAGCTTACTAATCAGTAAGTAACAAAGCTATGCTTGGCAACCGTGTAAAAAAAAGAAAGAAAAAATATATTTTTAGGAACCTCACCTACTGTTTCTTCTAGGCTTTTACAATGGCACGCTGAAAAACATAAAACTCGTTAGAAAGATTTTACAGGTTCCCTTAGGTTCTTCAACTCGAACATTTGGAACAATGAGCTATTTTACACCTGTAGTACATACACTTACTTTCCCCCCACTTCCTTGGAGTCACATCTTTATTCTCTAGAGCGGAATTATCAATAATCTACACCTACAGATGATGATTTTTCTTTTACTATACCATCTGAAAACAAAAATCTGTAAGCTTTTTCAGGGATTTTGCATCAGTGCGGAAAATTTTGGTGTTGAAATAAAGCCAAGTGACGGAAGTGGACTGGGTGAAAGAGTTATCAGGACATCTCATCATTCAAAAATTTCCTCTTTTGCTTGGAGAAGATGTAATGTAGTGGAAGTACAGGTTTCTTAAAATGGAGAGCTATAAAATAAGGTCCCATAATTAACGGCTTTTTTCAGACAGCAGTTTGATATTGTCAGGCAAATCTATATGCATTATGCCTGTAGAAGAAATTTTGCACTTGATATTTATGATAAACTAAGTTTATTGAATATAAAATTACATGGTATTGATATGACCACAAAATATTGTTGTATAAGTAGCCTGACAGGTGAGATCAATAGTACTGCAATTTGTTACTGCAGGACCCAAACAACAGTCTGGAGACCATATTTGCTCTTTTCACTGACACAAACTTTCCTCTGTCAACATTCCTTGAGATTACTGAAGTATGTAGTTGCCCACTACCAATCCTTACATAATATTTGGAAAGTAGGCTGTTAAATTAACTTTTTTCATTACTTGNNNCTTGAGAATGAAAACCAGTGGCAGCAAAATACCAAATCTCCAGTGTCTTTTCCACTTTGTACAGTTCACAGATCTTGCATTGTGCTGAGAGAAAAAGGCTTTTTAGACTAAGCATTTTTATTTGTACACATCAGTACGAATATTTTTTGTGGTACTTAGAGACACTATTTTTTTACTACTTTTTCCATCCTTCACAACAAAAGCAATTGCAATTGTATCACAAATAATTATTAGGAGCTAAAATTATCCCTTTTGTTAAACAAATGGTGTTAGAAAAATTATCCAAAACCATTTTCTTTCCCAAAAGATTGTGTTTTCGGGTTTTTTTGTCTTTCTTGTCTTTCAAAGCTAGGAACTACTGTGTGCCATGCAGCAAACTACAAGTATTTTCATTCTCTCTTCTTTCTCTAGAGACTTCCTGACAGCTGAAGATAAGGAGAACATTTTCAATGCTGACCATTTTCCACTCTGGTACAGAAGAGCTGCTGAGCAAATACCTGGGAGCTTTGTCTATTCAATCCCATTTAGTACAGGTCTATAATTTTGTCATTCCTTAAATGCTAACCATATATGATGCTGAATAGATTCCAAGTATGTCAGTACTGAGTGGGCTCTGTAGGTAATCACAAGTGTTAATCTAAAACATGCACTGAAATTTGCAGCTAATTTACTGGTTCTTTGACTGGGCACATCTTTTAGAGGGCTCTAAGTGAAACTCCATTATGTGGTGTAACAGTCTTCATTTAATATTTGCACAGGTTGATCTGACCAAGCAAGACTAAGCCCAATAGAGCAAGCGTCCACATTAATGAGAATCCCTACTGGTTGTCACCTTTGTTGCCAGTTTTAGCAGAGAAGGCAAAAGATTACTACTCGTTTCAGTGTTTTTAAGCTTGTTGTTGGGATGCTGGGGAATTTTGAAATGCCAGTGCCTGTGTGTTCTGTGCATTCATAGAACATGATGTTGGCTGTCTTATTAGCTTATTTTTCTGAGCACTAAATCCCTGTGGACTCTTATTTCAAACTAAGGGGGAAAAGCTCAATTTCCTCATTCTGCAATATGTTGTTTAATTTGGTTGGTTTTTTGTTTGTTTGTTTTTCTAATATTCATGCTGCAGAAACAACGAACAAAAGCAATGTAGTGACAGCCAGCACTGCTATTCAACTTTTGGATGACAGAAAATCTCCAGTTGTTGCAGGTAAAATTGTTGTATTTTATTTATTTTGTTCATGTTTTTTTAAAGCAGTGTATGAATTCCTCGCTTTTGCTTTTAGGCTAACAGGAATTTAATATAGGAATATCATCATTTGAGAAGAGAGGAGAATGGAAAAATTGAATTACACCTATAAGATATAATTGGATGACTTAGTGTAAAGAATACTTAATGCCTCCTTTCCTAAAGAACTTGACTATCTAAGCTCTCTGCAAGGTCTGGAGTTTGACTTAATGGAAATAACCGTTATCAGTGAAGCATTTTTAGTAGGTGCAATTCTGTATCATCATAAATCAGAATATATTGCGTTAAGAAAAAAGAAATATAGGAAAGGACTACCTTATGTGTAAAGGCTCCACCCAGTCTTCAGGTTTGAGCATCCTGTCCTATAACAAATGATATAAACTGGTCATTTTTTCTATATTATCAGAGATATGATTTGAACATATACATTAAATAAAAAAGTTCTACAGTCCACCAGAAAAGAGTATAACAGTACCTAAAGACTAAAAGGTGAAGTTTGAAAAGTACAGATTAGAAATAAAACATACAGATTTAAAAATGAGAGTAATTTTTATATTGTTGGACACTCAAGCACTTTTTTGCATAGTTTTCTCTAGTTCCCAATGGTTACTGACTTAAAAAGATGAATTATTTCAGAGAAGTCTTATGTTTTATTATGCCAGAAACCCAACACTCTTATCTCAGGGAAAATTAGGTACCCATTGCACACAAGAACGATCCTATTTTTCTCATACTTAAAATATGATTTAAAATGCAGTAAGATTCAGTGAACACAGTCCTGAAAGAATGTGTCAGGTAATTGGGAAATCTCAAATCTCTTTCCTCTGACACAGGATATCTCCAGTGATAATAATAGATTTTATGCAGTCAATAGGAAAGCACCCTTCTGACTACAGTTTGTGTGAATACATTCTTCACAACTTACTGAAGTCTTCCATAATATAACAGGGAATCCTAATTATGACTTCACACTCCTATTAAAGCATAACTGAACATTTATAAACTAATGTTAATGCAGATATCTGCAGATTGCTGAAGATGTAACTAAGGGTTTTCACTGTACAAGGAAGAAGGCTTATACATTATTTCTCAAATACTCCATCATTTGGAGTTAGCAAAAGGCTCATCGTGCAGTTCAGCATCATCTGTAAAATATGTAGAGTTAATAGGCATCCTAAAATGTATTCTTTCCTCACTAGTGTTTACAAGTTAGCGTTGGCTTGGACAAGGTATATATGACACATAACCAACTCAAATACCGTGTCAACAAGCTTTGGGTTTTTTTTTGGTAGTAGTTGTAAAAGAGAGAGGCAGATGTTGCTTCCGTTTCCCCAATCATTATGTTTAATATCGAACCTTCAAAATTCCTTGGGTCCCATGCTTTCTAACTGAAATAAAGACAGGGTTTTCAAAGCTTTTTAGTACCAAAGCTTGTAAAAGATTTCCATGATAACTGTAAATTCATAATGCCATGAAATATATGAGCAGTGTATTTACATTCTAAAGAACATCAGGGGTTTTCTACTTTCGTTTCTGTAAACTCTAGAAACTGTGCGCTGGATATTTTTTTCAGTATGAAGCATTTTTTAAAAAATTGCTTCGGATAATTTCTCCCTTCCCTCTTGTATCATTAAATGCGTTCAGGGCTTTTTTTTTTGAGAGGGGAGGAGGCCTTTCTGAATCTGTACAAACCATTTTCTATGAAAGTATCTTTCAGTCAGCTGCAACCATTCAGACATATAAAAATATGTGCATTATTCTTGTCCTCTTTAAGTTAGAGATCATAAATCCAACTTGTCAGTCCTACTTTTTCCATCAGAATACTTTCAACAGAGTACCCAGTATCTAGTTGAATTTTTAGGTTTTACTATAAGGTTGATAATATTCTGTTTTAAGCAAAATTAATTTGGAGGCAGAAACTGGTTAAGTGGTAAATGGGAGAACTTTGAAATTTTATTAGTTAGACTTGGGAGAGTAAAGTAGGGTTATGGGTAACATTTTCAAATACCTACATTGAAGCTCAAATCTGGCAAAAACATCTCATTTTAATTTGTGTGAAGTAAGTATTCCTCATCCCCATTTGGTCTGAGTGGATTACAGAAAGCAGCAGGATGGGATACACATTTCATGTAAAATCACTCTCTTCCCTAGAGGGGTTTGACTGAAAATAAAGCTGTGCCAGAATGTTGTTTATTACAGATCACTACAAGAGTTTAAAAACTGGCAGAGAGAAACTAGAACATTGTTATAAAATGGAAACCTGAGTTAGACCTGCCTACAAGGGGAAAAAAGGAACAAGAACAACTCTTCATACAAAATCTGCAGTCTCTTCTTTTTCTTTGTAATTTTTTTTTTAAATTCTGTTCTTTTAGAAAAACAACAGTTATGACAGACTTGATATGCAAATCTACACTAAAGATTATTGCGAGTAGGGAGGACTCAACCCTTTAATATAGACAGAAAATCCTGAAATCAATGAGTCTCAAGATAGTTACTACAGAGAGCCTGAGTGTTGCTGCTGCTGTTTCACCATCTGTACCGACAATACCAGTTCACTGTCAGAATGTGTTTGCTTATTGGCAAAAGCCCATGTAATTTGTTTTTAAAATCCCTGCTGCCTCTTTCAGTTGAGATTGTGATTATTTTTTTTTACTTAAATGAATGCAAATTTCTGTAGAAAGTGTGGAAGAATAAGTATTTAATATATAAGTGTAGTAGCATCATATTTATTACTGTGTATACAGAGTTCACTTTATTTGCAGGAGAGAAAGGGACAATAGTAATGGATGCAGGGTTTTTTTTGATTTTAACACATTTATGCTCAAAATTGCTTTGTCTTAGTGTTCTCTATGACCCTGTCTCCTATATCGAGTTTACATTGAAGTGTTAAGTTTCTTCAAACTGTCAATATTACAATGTTAAGGAGATTAAAGAGGTGGAATTTTATTTTTTTTATTCTTCTCAACATGATTTAAAAATTGTTGAATCACCCTTGTCTTGAAATTCCATGAGATTCATGTAAGATCAGTATTCCCTTCAGTGACCAAGATGAAGCCAGTCAATATAAGATATCTGAATTTAGTTAGTAATCTAGCTATTAAAAATGAGGCAAATTAACACTGAAGTATGTCTTCCAGTACTCATGTGAAAGGCAGTACATTTCATGCTAACCGTTGATAGAATTTAGCATTACAGTCTTGGATTTTTTGATATTGCATGATGAATGCACTCATTTCAGGTCCTTCATTTGAATCTCTGCTTCGAAGTAGTGAACATATGGGCATCTGGATAAAAACAGCATAGGATTTGTATATGCTATATAAATGTTTCTTTTTATTTCCTATCTTTTGGGGAAAGGTGGTGGTTTCATCATGATTTTGTTTAAAATAAATTTTTAAAGAGACAGTTCTGTGCAAGAGATAGGGACAGAAGCAAGCAAATAAAAGTCATCATGGAGTAAGCCTCTAAGAACTGAAAAATGTTTTTCTCTCGAGATGTTGAGAGAGTATGTGAACCTTCATATATGTATTTCCCTATAGATGCATTTTAGCTCATAAGATACAGTACAACATGGGACCTTAAAAGCCCTTTATGTTGAAAGAGTCAATTGCTGTTCACAGAAAGCATGAAAATGAGCCCCTTGGCATGTTTAATTAAAGATAACAGAACTGACATAGTCTTTTCAGAGCAAAAATTTATTAAAGAACACTGAAGAAAATGTCTTATGAACATTGTCAAGTTTTCTTAACTTTTCTTAGAACAAACAGAACCTGGAATTTCAAACCTCATTAATAAAGTCCATAGCAGGGCTTAGTAAAAAGCTCTGGACACCTAGTCAGAAGAGTGAAGGATTAAATAGCACACAGGCACAGTATTTAGTCTCATAGTCATTTGAAATTCAGAGTTTGAAGTAGATGAGGAGAAATAGTCTGCTTTTGTTTAATACAAGGCTGCTTAAAAATTCTGAAATTAAGTGCAAGTTTTTCTAAATTCTTCTATGCAAACTAGTTATATATATGAATGGTTGAGGTTGGAAACCAGATCTGTGTTGCAAAGAGGTTTGCAAATTTGTCACAGAAAGACTGTGAAATGGACCTGCATTTCTAGTATTGCAGGGCATAGAACAGCAGTATGATACCATCTGAATATGAATCATCCTAAAGATTAATAAGATTACGGAGTATCTGTACATCACAGTGTTTTTGTTTTAACAAATGGCTATGCTGTCACTTGCCAAGGACTAAAGAGCATAGATTAGTAAAATAAGCATATAAAAAGATGGTACTACTCTGAAACCTAGTTTTAATATCATTATCATGTTCTTCCCATGATGGAAAGATTGAAGTAGAAAATGGTTTAAAATTATTAGATATAACTAGATATAATAACTGGATAGGAAAGCCAGGTGGTTGTTATTACTATTGCCATCTATCGATAAAAATGTAGAATTGCGAAGAAGTTTTGTTTCTATGGTACCTGAGTAAGCAATATCTAAAGTGGTTTTATATTTATTTTCTATCAAAGTGTTTTATATATGATCAGTTTTGTATTGGACTTCCTATTTATCAAAGTTGAAATTAGGACATAGAAAACACTAAATGAGTCCTACCGGCAGACATGCTTTTCTGTGATCTCGCAATCAAAATTGCATAATATTTGTTCATTTTTAAAACATAAACAATATTTACCAATACAGTCAGACCTGTAGTTTCAGAAAGAAGGCTAACCCTTATTGCTCTATGTCAGCTTAACTGGAATAGCAGATAACAGAAGCTTAGTATAGCTTAATTAGAGAGAAGTGAAAGTACTCCAGTAATCTGAAGATTTCTCTTATTCAGCGTAAATCTGGAAAGAAAAGAAATCCATGTTGTTCTTGTGTACAGATATCTCTACAGTCATTTTCTGTCAAAGAAGAGTGATTGCCTGGGATGTGTATTCAAGCGTTACCATAGCTCTGTGAATCTTCTCTGATTCATCTTCTGCTGAAGATAACGTAAAAAAAAAAATAAAAAAATTGTAGTAATTCCCATTTGAACAGAAGAGAAAAATCAGCATAGAGGGAACTCTCTTTTCCTTCACAACTGCAAGCTGCTTGACTGGTGTTTGGTTTTGTGTTATGTATTAAACATTTCTCATACAAGTGGCCTGAAGATTAGCTACTCTCAGAATCTTCTGCAGTGAAGGTTACAAAAAAGTCTATAGCTCTTGTGAGAATACTAGACCCATGAGGGTCGGATTTTGCCATTCATGACATGTTGGATAAGAGTTATACTTTGTATGTAACCTTTTGAGAGAATAGATTTACTGTTAATTTCAGAATGATTAAGTATAGTCCAATTTTTCTCACAGCCATTATCTTCTGCTGCCAAGCAGTAAAAGCTGAAAAGAAAACGGGAGTTACTTTCTACCAGCCGTGATCCATATCTTTATATAGTGTCATGTCTTTATATAGGTATGTGGTACAGAAGGTTCTAGGGAATCTGACCTTAAATGCATGACAGGTGCATTTAATTCCATAGTAGATGGTGCCATAACACAAGGGCATTATAAATATTAGGTTACTCCCTGTTCTCTGCCACACAGTAATGCTGTGAGACTAACAGAAATAATTTCTCATGTAAGAGATTTCTTGGAAAGATACATGTCCATGTGGCTTAGCAGAATAAAAACCCCCACCTTTTAAAATAGTGCTATTGATTTCTGCTAAAACTGTAGGCCATGTGTAACTGTTACTTTATGTATATGTTATTTATATTTAAATATACACAAATACATCTATTTAAAATACAATAAACAGGCCATTGTAGTCTGTGATAGGAGGTGATACCGATTCTTTGTAGGTGATAGCGATTCTGAAGAAAAGGCAGCATAACCCTTTTCTATTCACTGGCAGTTTGATTTTAAATGCTTTTACCAAAAATCCTTATTCCGCAAACAAGGAATATTATGTTTATAATGGCAAACACATTGTCCCAAGTAAAGCCAGGATCTTTTCCCTTTCTAGTATTTAACTTTTCAAAGCTGATCCTTTATTCTATTAACCAGCCCATATACAACTTCAAGGCTTTTTTTCCCAAACCCTTGTTAGACAGACATTTTTTACAAGTGTCCTTGTCTATCAAATTCATGGTTCTCCTTTTTACATAATTTTAAGAACAAACATTAGT
>JAOXJM010000003.1:1105739-1131616 GCA_026413425.1 Tringa solitaria
CTCCTTTGCCCTTCAAGGCTGCCTCCCAAGGGACTCTGCCAAGCAGACTCTTGAATCTTTAAGATTGTTTTTCCAGTTAGATCAGTGGTGAAATTATTACACTTTAACACTCATTTAAGAGAGTATTTGCAATAAGGAATTCATCAGGAATTAAATTATCTATGCTTTTATGGATGTAAAAATAAAAAACAGCAGTAGTATAAAAGTAAGAAATGTCATATATGAAAACAAAGATATTGTTAACAGCTAATTCATTCCATTCAAATTCATACCATTACTTCTTTTTATAAAGAGAAGTGGAAAGAATATACTTAGTAAAGATTTCCCACTTGATTCAAATATTCCACAAAATGGGCATTGTTCTGACATCATATGCTAAATGTAATGAAGCAAAGAGGAAGTGCAGTAAGTTGTGTGTATGTGTGAGCAATTTTTTGAAGCAAGGCTTAAGGTAAGAAAATATAAAGAGATATAAAGAAGCTAAGATTCATCAATATGTTACCCTGCTCAAATGGTAAATTTCATGATTGCTTAAAGCCAGCTTCTGCTCTCTACAAAGGATTTTTTTAGTTTAATGTGAAGTGAAGTAGGAAGCCTCAGTCCTGGTAAGTCACGCAGTTGTTCCTCAGTGTGTAGAGGAGCACACACCGAGCAAAGCCTTCAGGTTTCTAATGAGTCCACACACCATGGCTTTAGGGGTGTAGTGTGTCAAGGAGTCAACAAGGCCGAAACCAATGTTTGCATGTTTTAAAAAATTAACTAATCAAATCAGCTGAATTTTCTTCTTCTTCTCTGTCCAAAATAACCCACCTTTTAGCTAAAGCTGAGCACAGAAATTTTTGTCCTGAAAAGACTTTGAGAAATTAGTGAATACAGATGGACTCAAACTGACGTCTCTGGGGACTACTCCACAAGTACTGATGATATTCCAAGACAGATATGAGCATAGCAGCTTGTCTGTTGGTCTTCAACAGCCAAACCCAAAGCATGTTTCCAGACACCTCCAATGTGTTAGTTTGGATGTGAATATAGATAGAATCCTGCAACTGTGATCCTTTATGGTTTTAAGTAACTCAAATATGTGTACTTGGAATAGAAGACTGGAGTCCCACCCGAACTGAAGCATTCTCTATAGTTATTTATGAGTATGCATCAAATGTCAATTGCCTGAGCTGGAATCTTAGAATTATATTTGACACAAAAGTCAATACTTTTAAATTCAGACAATGTTCCATCTCTAGCAATGTTTTGTTAGGACTTGCAAGAAATATCAGTGGGGCCAAAGTACTCTTTTATTGCAAGTACATAACATAAGCAATGGTAAAGATTTATGTGCAGTGTAACTAATTTTTCTTCATTTTAGGGAAATAGACACATAGATAAGAACATAGTATTTGGGCTTCCTTTAAAACTTGCTGCTAAATTTGTCATTTCCATATCATTTCACTTAGGTAATCTGTGCAATGTTCAGAAAGATGGAAGGGCATCACTGAATTTCTAAACAATGTTGGTTTTTGAAATAAACTATAATACTTTTGCTGCTGGCAGAGTAGCCAAGATAATCTGATATGTTTATCTTGGATCATTACATTCTTCTGCACAGAGAAGTCAGAACCCCTGCTGAAATATGTTGTAGGGAATGGTTCCAGCTTAATACAACTAAAGCCCAGGGATAATGTAATATTTTACCAGTCTAAAATATTAAGATTTTAACCCTGCAAGGAGTTCAGGCTTTTGTTTTTTCAAAAAGGTTGCTTCTGGCTTTGGCTTTTCCTCACTCAGACACCATTCCCGTATTAATAGTATCCCTGCAGAGCAAGTAGTTTTGCAGCTGGCCTGTAGAGTTCTGATGCCTGGAAATGGCAATTCATTCAATCACAGGAAACATAGACCATCTTCGCATAGGCTGTTGCAGCATGTTCCATGTCACTTCCATATACAGACAGGTAATTACTAGTTTGATCACAAGCAATCATCAAAGCCTGATGTCGAGAAAAGCAAATTGCCCAGCTGTTCTGAGTTCTCAGAGTCTGAACATACCTCCTGGGAGAAAAAAATTAATTTATCTTCATACTTAATTCCTTTAGAAATAAATCATATTCTTTTTTTCTACAGCATAATTCATGAATATACTTAAAAGCAGGTGTGACCAAAAGATGAGGTTATTTTTATTTATAAAAATCACTTTTCCCCATGTGATGGCATTACACATTTCTGTCAGGAAATTTTCAATACCTTTAGTACCTCTTCTGGTTAACAACAAATTAGGAAGCAATACTAGACAACAGTAAGCTTGTCCAAGGTGTAACATACATTTTTAAGTAAAGTATTCTTTAAATATTAAAGAGCTACTAAGTGATAATTTATAGAGGAATTAGAATCTTGAGTTCTCTAAAGTTAAGTCAATGTTCGGATCTGTCTTGATGTTAACCCTTATGCACCAGGTAAAAAGCTTTTAAAGAGTAAGTTGGTTTCTAACAAAAGTATGTTGATAGAATTAAAGGGAGCATATGCGCACAAGTATATTTGTTATGTAGAGAGATAGAGATGGATATATTTGCATACAAACACTACACATATGTATTTCCAGAATGTATCTGTACATACTATATGATGGTGTGCATGTACTTACTCTCTTTCACTTTGTGCTGATGTAAAGTTCCTCTATGATTCTAGCTTGCTATGTGTATTTATGAAAGCACCGATATTCTGACCTATGCATAAGAATATATTTCAGTGTGCTTATTTGAGGGACTGATCTCAGGTGTGGAGTAAATTGTTAAGCCACAGTAGTGAGGACCAGTTAGATGCTGGTTAGGTGTTCTCATGTGCATACTATGTAAAGAGAAGAATTCCTTACCTCTGTATAAAAAGCTCTCCAGCCACAGCTTCAGGCCAAAGACGTTGCAATTACATTGCCAAGGATTATCTTTGAAAAGAACCACTTTCAGGTTTGGAAGTGACTCCAGAAGAACTCTTTCCATTTTCTGAAGTTTGTTATGCTTCACAGACAGCAATGTTATATTCCCTGTGCTGTTTCCAAAACTCTCAGGCAAGCGTATAATGCTGTTGGATGACAAGTCCAGTTCCTTTAGGTGTGGGAGGAAACTGAAAGTCTTGTTTTCTATATAATGAATCAAATTCCTGGTTAGGTTTAGAACCTGTAGATACCGTAATTTTTGGAAAGCTCCTGGAGCCAAACTTGAGAGAGAATTATTAGACAAATCTAAGATTTTGAGCAATGGTGTTCCAGTGAATGAATTTTGGTTGATTCTCCAAATACGATTATTCTGCAACTGTAGTATCTGAATTTCAGGTGGTAAATGGGCAGGAATTTCAGTAAATCCTCTATTTTTGCAGTCTGCAGTCTTGGAAGTTGTGTAGCATAAGCATTTGTCAGGACATCCACGTACTGCATATATTAATAAGACGACACTCAAACCCAATAGCCAGTGGCCTGTATCAGAAGTGAAAGAAGATTTAAAATTAGTTTAAAATGTTTCTCTTTTGCCAATATACAGGTCATTAACAAGGGCAAAGGATATACGGCTCCATAATAAACATTAATGTAGATAGCGTAAACAGAGTTCACTTATTTTACAATACATTAGTAAAATACAGATAGCATTGAAGTATTTTATAATGTAGAATGAAGTTAGTGCTTTGATAGTCTTAAAAAGAAGTACTTTATCTTAAGTACAAATAGCTTTCAGGAGGATTTGCCATCAGAAGAGCAGTGATGTTTGAAAGGGAATGCAACAGAGTTTCTAAAATTATTAAAGTGCAATGTTTCTCTTCCTGTGGTACTGACAACTTAGAGCCATCTTATGCCAGAGGAACTGCAAGTAGAAATTTCATTTTTCTGTGTTTTCGCTAATTGTACTACCTAAAAAGAATTAAGTTAATGTGCTGTCAAGCTTCAAAGGTAGTAAAACAGTTAACAGTACTTTTTCAGCAATCCAGATTCTGTTTGTCCTTTAATATAACTATGTTTATATTTATTGCTTTAATTCCTTTATCTGAATGCCAGCTGTACTTGCCATAGGTAGAAGTTTCTACACAATCAGTAAACATTTGTCAAGAAGCTGTTACAAAGATAAATGAGGTGACAGGGTTACTTAGCAATATTTAGTATTTATAATTATCATCTGGTCCCTGATATTCAGGTCAGTTTTAACTGAAAAAAATAATAGTTTTTGACTTTCATATCTTGCTAATGCTCTTACTTTGAAAGCAAGGTGCCACTTAAAGCTATGCTTGTATGCACATCAAGAAACATTAAAAAAAATAAACAGATGATATTGAATAATCAGATTTTCTTTAACAAGAAAGTCAGGATGATGAATCCTTTTGTAACATTGTTTCTGAGATACCTCAAATAATTTTTACTATTTACTATTCCAAAATGAAAACATTTCAGTTTCTTACTACTTAAAATCTTTGGAAATTAAAGGAGGTACTGCTTATTGACTTATAGAGATCAAACATTAATTAGAAACAGGGAATACCATATTAAAGGAATAACAGCGTATGATTATAACATTGAATAACACAAATGTATAAATGAAAGTTTTGAAACTATACTTCAAGTCACAAACCACTCATTAATTTTCCTCAAAAATGAAATTGTAATTGTATTAAAATTAATTAAAATTATACCTAATCTTCTGCAATGAATAAATTCTACATTGTAGAATTCAATTGAAAGAACTCAGCATTTCTGATAGCATGGTAAGCAATACTCTCAGTTCATTACATTGTTCTGCAACAGTTGGCTTCAGAAACTGTGACACAGCTTCCAATGCAGAGTTAAAATAAACAAGACTTGTCAAGGAAACGCTTAGAGAACAGAAAAATTTCATTATTAATCCAAATGCTTCAGTATCTCACCTGTCATTCTGCTTTGCTTGTTCTTCACCTTGCAGAAGATTCGGTCCAGTTTTCTGAAGCAGAACTGTAACAAATACTTTGTTCTGATTCCCCCTTCAAATCTGTAATGTGTCCAACCAGTTTCCTTTCTGCAGTTTTTTTTTAAGATTGTATCTGTGGCTTGTGTAGAAATGCAACTATTTCTAGTGAGTTACTCCACCGGCCTTTGATTTTTTCTTTATCACTGTCTTCCTCCCCTCCCCCACCACCATCCATTTATGAGTCTCAGAGACTTACTCTGCCTCCTAATCAGTCAACAGGACATGCAAAGAGTATCTGTCAACTCTAACTGGACAGCTGTAACACACAAATAATGACCTGATAGACTTGCCTTTTCAATTTATTTAATCTGCCTTAAACGCAAGCAGAAAAATAAAGCTGTCGTTTTAAATCCAGTATAGTTTCTGAATTGTGGCGGATTATTAGCTGTGCTGTGTCAATTTTTTGCAAGATCAGCTGACTCTAAACATGGATTCTGATTATCCTGGGATGTGACTGGAGGCAGTGGAGTGTATAATATCACTATGAGTAGGCTTGTGGGTTGATGACATGTTTTTGACAGTGCATTTGTTTGCACTTCTAAGTTTATTCATCTGACATCCATTAGTTGTGCTGACAGGATTTTCTTGCATAGGAACACAGGACTGGTGGCTCCTTCCATAAAAATGGCATACTTACTGATATGGTCACCAAGAATAATGAAGAGATTTGTTTATTTTCAAAGATATTGGAAAGAAATGGCAGTTGCTATTAAAATTGTACTTCATGTGTTTGTATGGTGCCTTGACTTGTCTCTTCGTTACTTTAGTATAACTCATTCATGCTGTACCATCTGCAACAATAAAAGGATTAATGACTTGTGGCTATGAAGGGACTCAAAGATGTTTAAAGGAGTGAGAGATCTGGTATATAATAGATTCTTTCAAGGCCATATGATCTCTCCATCTCTTAGCTGTCCTACAGAGAAGGAAGTTGTGCAATCAAAAGCTTTTAGACACATTCTTATATGTAACATAGCTTTCTTGGATTCAAATTCAAATTTTGGGTACTTTTGAAATTTTTAGGATAAAATTTATATGCTGTAGGCAATGCTATGGAGGTAATCATAGAAGAGTGAGATCATCAGGTCCAAACTGCTGTTTACAGCAGGGTCATACATGAGGTTATCCAGGGTCTGTCAAGCTGAGACTTGGATATTTCCAGCAAGGGAGAATCCATCACTTCTCTGTGCAACATACTCCAAGGTGTAACTGTTGTCAGCCTTAATAATTTTGTCTTCGATCCAGAGTTTTCCTTGAAGCAGTTTGTGTCCATCACTTCTTGATCTGTGAGGAAAGTAGCCTCATCTTCTCCATAGCCACCTTTTGGTTACTGAAAATCTGTGTTTAGATCTCTGCCACCCTCACCCACAGGGAAGAGCTATAATTATTTTTACTGTATGCTTTGCTGAATTGTTTCTGACACCAGTCAAGATACCCAAAGGAACAGTGAATACTGCTGAGCAGTGAAGAAGGTAGAACAACTGACATTCTTTAAAATAAACATGACTGTTCATCTCGAGGATACTAGGATTATTGCTACAAATGGCAGACCATACTGTCCTTGACACTCTTGATGAATGACACAGCATCCTGATACAGGATGAAAGTGTGTGATTTGGCGTAGAGGAATACTGTAGCTATAGATTACCTCGTACAGTAGTCATACTAAATAACTCCAGCTTTACAAAGGGAGAGAGAGATAGGCTTAAAGATCAGCTGTAATGAACTTTAAATGAAAGTCAGGTTAAACTGAAATGCTTCTCTAACCTTTGTTGCACAATACATTTATTTGCTATTTCCTTTCCCAACCCATGTATGTGCACATACATACAAAAATATAAGCAGACCTATCATAAATAATGCCACTGAATCATTTTAATGAAGACAGAACTAAATGTAAAAAGGACTATTATAAAATATCATCTTCCTCAGAAGTTGTAGCCTTGCTAGATACAGATACTCTGCTTTGCCCTTTCAAAAAAAAAAAAAAAAATCTCGGGTATTTGTTGTTTGACATGACATCCTTCTGTCCTTAGAGCAACTCATCCCTTATCTCCATTATAGCCTTTTTCATGACTTACGATTATATTGCAGGAGGTACTAGCTATTATGTTATTGTTTTGTGATATGATAAGACTTTTTTACACTTTTGGTATCTAAAATTTTATTTTGGCCTGTGAATTCAAAGGGTTTTTTTTTTCACTTGTTCTTCCTTCTTACCTAATGTTTGCTGGCCAGGTGGGCCATCTAACAGAGGGCTTAAAAAATGCCTCTCTTATTTTAGGTAACTCTTGGCTTCTATAATTGTATTATTTTTAGCACACACCATATTAAAGAGATGTTTGTAGGACAAGGTCACTAAAAGTTAAGCACTGTGGGAGGCTCAGCTCCAACAATAATGCAGAGGTTGTTTTATGGACTTTGAATTGTGGTATAAGAAGTTATTACTTTTTTTGAAATCTTCATACCAAGTTCAGATTTGGAAACATATGATTAAATCTGTCGATTTGCTTTTCATGTAGACGTGGCTATTTTTTCCTTATATTGAGAACTCTGAATGCACATATTTTGTAAACAGAAGTTTCCCCAACCTATAATCCATGTCCTATTCCCATTTATTAGTAATAATACTTTGGTTATGACAGAGAAGTCTGATGTGGTGAAAATTATAGTTGTGACACAGGTAGAGATTTGCCAGAAACAGAGTAACCATGAAATCTACTCTGCTTCTGGCCTTTTTAACAACCAGCAAGATTCTTTGCAGTTGTCTGATGTGGTGCAGCAACTGTGTTATTGTGACTGCTTAAATTAACTTATGCCCTGTTGTAACAAGATACGTTTACCATTGCAAATGGCAAGACAGCCCAATGGACTAATATCCTATCCCTGTTGGCTGGTGGAGGCAGTTCAATGTTTGCTTTGCCAGCATGCACTTTGTTGCAGTGGTTATTATCATCTACTTTAAAGGAGGAGTATGCATAAGAATAATCTCTTTTACAGAAGAACATTATGTTAATTAAACTCTAGCAGAAAGGAAATAATTTAAATATCTCAAATATTTAAAAGCCACCGCATTTGGATTCCACTGCATTGCAGACATGGTTATATAAAAAAGTGTTCCTAAGACCACAGCAGGCAATTCATATACATTCTCTTTATTAGATTTATTTTCCTTATACTTTTGAGTGGGAAGGCATTAAAACTGCTACACTTACAGGGAAATTGCGTGAGCTTTCTCCTTACTAATGTGTCTCCAGATTGGAAAAACAGCTAAGCTCTTGCTGAAGAGCCTAAATGCAACTCCAATGCAGACTCCTCTTCATTTTCATTTAGGACACAAAATAATTCATATTTGTTAGTGAAGCAACCTATTCCTCTGTTGTTAAAAGTCTTTAAACTGACATCTAAAATAATACAGTACTGCATCATGGAGAAAGACCTTAGCTTTTCCCAGCTGAGTCAGGATGCAGTGCAAACAAAGGTGGCAGGACAGAAGCATCCTTCAGGCTTTTCTTTCTACAAATGAAGTCCTTGCACTCTAAGAGCTCAGGACCCTCTCAGCTTTTGCCTGGGAGGGCACTAGGTTTTCAAAAGTTGAAAAAAAATTAGAGGAAGGCCCTGTATTCTACTTCTGCATACCTTTCACAAGAGAAGCATAAGCCAGTGGATCAAACCAAATTTGTCTTGAGGAAGGTTTATACCAGAAAAAGCTTGCTGTCTTTTCCAGAAGAGGTGGGTGTGTGGTTTTCTTCAGACATCTTATTGGTTAGGTTGGATAAGGGGCGAGTAATACCAGCTAGGTTTTAGTAACATCAAATACTGGTCATCACACAGAATAAGGAGACACCATGATGTCTACAAAGTTTTTTGGGTCTGCCCTTGGAAGTTGTTGTGAATTGTTTGGTGCTATTCCTTTAAGGTGAGAAACAATATTTTGTAATTCCAGAAATGAGGAAACAGGCAGGCAGATGTGATTTTGCATTTTGGATCACTGACTTCGAAAAGAAGAGCCCAGTTTTCTTCTTTTCGGTGACTTGTTTTGCCTTACTTAGGTACATCTGGTACTTGTTTATACAATGCATAATTAATCTATGAAATGCATTGTTGGAAGTTATCCTTGGGCCAAAAGATTAGTAGGATTCATATATAATCTGGAACCATGGTTACCTCATGGGGCAAAAAAATAATTCAGAAGGGTTAAAAACTTTCACTCTTAAGGGCTTTAATCAACCACTAATGACACGAGTTAAAGAGAAAAACCTTTCCCTGTGGGCAGGGTTTTTTTCCGTAATTATTATTTATGGGAATTTTTACACCTTCCTCTGACACCTCTAGAAGAGGCCAGTGTGTGAGATGTAATATTGGACTAGATGAACTGGAACATACTGCATTCCAGGTGGAAAGTTATGGTGGGGGAGGGGGTAGCAGGGGGACAAGCTGCAAACTGGCAAGATGTGTGTTCTTGTATTATATGGTGTCCTAGGGGCTGCCTATGTGAGCACCTCAGTTTAGGTCAGGACACTGTTCATTCCCAGACTAGTCTTCTGATTTGGACTGGAAAAATCTTTTAATGTTCATATCCAGGTGTTTTCTGGTAATCTGTTGACAGCTCTTTGGGTCAGTCCTTTGCAGTTTTTTTCAGTTTTTTCCTTCACTAAAGTGATGCAAGACTTTCAATCCATTAGGGAGTTCAGTCAGCATTTGTTGTGATATTATAACTCTAATATAATGTAGTTAGGAGTTGGTTCAGCTTTTATTCATAACTCATTACTTTTCCCATAACTAAATGAGCAGAAATATACAAAGGTGAGAAGGGGTTTCTTGGAAAATGCTCAAGCACCAACAGCAGTCTTACAAAATGCTTTGGGAGGTAGAAAATTTATTAGAAAGGATGGAAGGCCTTCAGAATGAGGAGAAGCATAGGGAATAGAGATTCTGGGCTTCTGTACCTTAATTGCAAATTAGATGAAGTTGCAACAAGGGGCAGATTATGTGTCAGCAGAATATTTGTTCTATGACAAACAGTGGGGGGAGGATGCAGATTCAATTTCAGTCCGTTCCTGACTAATGACAACCCCCCTCTTGTATACGTGCTGAGCATCCATAGATAAAATATATCTCCAATAAAATCAGAGTAATTAATTAATTCATTTTGCCATGATTGTAAATAGAAAAATATATTGCTTGGCAGAAAGTTAACAGAAATGAGATGAATAAAAAACAGGAGGTAGAAATATACAGGTAAAAATAAACATGGTGTACATTTTGTTTTAACTCAACATTTTAGATGCTTTTTGTCTGTTCTTAATATGCTATATTTGAGATCACTCACTATTGTTCTAGATAGTTTATTCATTATTAGCAGGATACTAAATAGCCTGACATTAAAATTATGCACCTGTTAAATGTTCCATACATAATTTTCATGGATCTAAACATCAGCATATACTTAAATATTCTACTGGATCAGGACCAAAGTGCTCAGGAGCTTTGGATTCAAACTTTGATGGAGTGTTTTGTTTTGTTGGAGTTTCTCTACAAGAGAAAAGCTTGACAGCTGTAACTCCTGAAGGAATATTAATTGTCTTGCAGTAGATAAAGTATACAATATGCCCTCTACCAACTACGTTATAACATGCATGATACCAGACTATAACACTCTTCAATACTGGTATGTCACAGTTGTGTCACTAGCAGGCCTCTGAATATGTCAGATGAATAGAAACTGGATTGTCAGTGTTCATTACTTACGGAACTGGTTCGCAAGTGGAGTAAGGATATTGAAGACCAATGAACAAGAGTGAGCCAGACACCTATACTTGCTGCTGATATTCTTCATTTCAGTAGCAGATAAGCTGTACAGGGCAGTACCCATTTTGCTGCTTTTCTTGTTTCTTCGTTCTCTTTGGATTTTTGTGTCATCCCTATTGCTTTAACTGCCACAGCAGCAGGCACCAAAGTCCTCAGTACACAGCAACATGCTAGAGATCACGTGGCATGCTCTTATCCTTATTTCCCAAACCCCCCTCCTATTTTTAACCTGTAAGCAGGTTTTAAACATCAAGTGTATTTTTAAAATACCTTTTTCTCTGCAAAATGTTTTAAATGAAGTGACAGAGTAAGCCAGATATATAGATAAACTTCTCATTGCTCAAGTTTAGCTAATTGTTCTGTTTTCAGACGTGATAAATCTTTGGGACACTTAGCTGGTGTAAAGGGTAATGATGTTTCTGTTCAGAATTTATAAAATAGACCACTGATAGATCTTTTATCTTTAAAAGAAAAAAAGAAAAGGAAAAAAACTCTTTCAGAGGGCTTTTTATTAATGAGAATTACAATACTGAAAAATCTGGTATAGATTAGCAAAGAACAGGAATAGTGTATACAAATGGAACTGGTTGGATAATTAAATTCTTTTAATAGGTACTGAAATTTAAACCTCTTGATCCCTCTGACGTAAGCATAACTATTAAAAGTCATGGAACTTGATTCTAAAAGTATATTGTGGGAGAGAAATATTGGAATGATGATTAAGGTTTTCAGATACCCTGGGAGGAAATTTATGCAGGAGTAAAACAATAGGCATTTAAATAAAGAAGAAAAAAAAAAGAAAAAAAAGAAAAAAAGAAAGGGAAAAATAAAAACCCCAAACCTAAAACCTATAGCTATGAAATATAAAAAGCAGCTTAATGAAACGCTGTTTATATAGGTGTGTAGTTTATACCAGCAGTAATGAAGCAACTTGACTGGGGTAATCTAATGGCAAATAAAGGACACTAAAAATTGAAATCTTTAAGGAACATCATGTTTTCACTATTCTTACACTCTTTTTTACCTGTTCATTATTATCTTGTGTGTTTTGACTATATGTTCTTCTTCATGTCTGGTTTGGTTTCCTATTTTCATGCTGAGAGTCACAAAAGTGATTTAAATATATGAAGTATCAGCAGTGTATAATATTTGGCTTTTCTTGACTTAGTAAAAAGGAAAATTGTTTACTGAGATTTAATACAACTGTTAGGAGGATAATACCAAATGGCTGACATGCTGTCTGCTAAGTAAGACGGAAACTGGTTTAGTAAGACTGGCATAAATGATTAAGTCCTGCCAGTCATAACACTGAGCCATACCTAGTTTTTGTTTTTACTAACCAAAGTTATCTACCAGCTTTTAACTGTTGTTTCTACTTTATTGTCCCCTAAGATGCTGAAGGATGAACTTTCTAGGTCGAGCACATGCATTTCTTGAGAGAATAACAAATTTATAACAGCAAGTATAAAGAAAACAAAAAACTTGTATATTATTACCCCTAAAGTTTAGGCAAGATCTTTTTTCTTCATTGTTTATATTTGACTTCTGCTTCATCACCACTGAGTGATGCTAAAGTATACAAGCCATACATATTATCATTTAATAGAATCCTTTTTCATCAAAGGCATTTCTATTTTAATGCTATTTAATTTAGGGTACGATCTCAAAAGTTCCCAGCCCAGCTGAGCTTCCTCTGTCCTTATAACTATAGCTGTCTTGGTCGAAAAAGGTATATTTTGATCTTTATTTGCTTTCATTCCCTTCTGCAGTATGTTATTTTGGAACATAATGGCAGGGCTGACCTTGGTTACTCATGTTTTGGCTGAGACATTTTATGCTTTTCCCTTTTCAAAATGACAGTACCTTGCTCAGTGTCCATTTTCTCTCCATCTCTGTGTTTCAGCAGAGTTAGAATAGATGACTTCAAAGAACAGTACTACTGGCTTCTCCTTTTCTTAAAGTACTCATTGATAGAAAAAGGCTAACTTCATTTAGAAGTTGAACTTACGCATCATGTGCCTAGTTTAGTGAAACTAATCATTTCCATACCTCTGTTTTTCATTGTCAGTAAGATCTTAAATAGGTTTTCATTGGTTACTTTCTATAAAGCTTCCTTTCTATAAACCCTTTAGAAAGAAGAAAGAGTGGAGAGCTCTCTCTGTAATTTGTAGTTCATGATGATTTGAAGATGTCATGTTCCAAACATAGACACTTAAGTGAACATTTGTATTTCGTGCAACTGAAAGGAGCTGTAATACAGGCTTTTCCATGGACGCTAAACACTTTGTCTACTCTACCATATGCCAACCTCTGGTCATACTTTTACGTATTGCTTTCTTAACTTTGGAGTGAAGGGATACCTATTATAGAAGAACAATTTTGCAGACTTTCTTAAATTGAAAATGTGAAAACTGTAGACACTAATCTATCTGAAGGACTTGCATAAAGCTTGATTCTCTGTAATACTTTGTCTGAATGCAACTTGGCTGAAATGTGTAATGCAGAACAACAGGACAGATCTACACTACAAAAGTCAAAAAACTGTCTCCAGTCCTGTTCATTGTAGTGTCACCATGTAATTTTTACCCTTCCATCAACATACCATTTGAACTGCAAGTATGAGTATGATATGGCCTTTCTGTTTTTCTGAATAAGAGTAGTACGAAACAGCAAACAAACTTTTTGGACAGATGATGGCACCTGTCAGACCTGGGTTTCTAGTGTTCTTTTGAGACTAAACATGTGGGGAAAAAAAAATCACCTCTTACAGTAATTGTTTGATTTTTATTGTTGTTCATATAGTACCTTTAAGATGGATAATTAGGTAAATTAGGATGAAAAAATAATTATGGTGAAAAATGTCTTTAAATCAATATTCTACATGTCCACTGAAGGTAAGAGACAACAAGAGAGAAGACTCAAGTAGGTAATGTTAGTATTTAGAAGAAGGAAACCATTTATGGGTGGACTTCATTTATTTCTACCAGTGTTGTGAGCAAAGGGGTAAAATCTGTAAACTGGAACTTGCAGTCATAGTGTTCTGAAAAAACCCTATTTGTTGTGTTTTCTCTTTTTTTTTTGACTTTTAGGATTCAGACATTCAAGCTGTTCTCTGCAACCACAAATAAGAAACCACTCACTTTTATTTGTGATCACCTTCTATTTGAGTTAGTATATACCCACCATGTAATTTTAGAAAATACACTATTTGGGAGACAAAGAAAGATTGCTACAGGCTATTTCTGCTGTTTCTACAAAGCTACCTGTAGAACAAAAATTGATAAGGATATGCTTTGAAACGATTCTTATTTTCTAACTTTTTATAAATCAGTAGGTCCAGTGTTTTTGGAAGACTGACCTTTGCTTCTGGATGAAAGGTTTCCCATTCCATCCTACTGTTTTAAAAATCAAATCCTGCCATATTTTCTCACCCAAGATTACTTCATGCAAGTTGGTATTCCTGTTTCTAGATTGCACCCTAATCTACAACATATGATTGCAAGAATACTTAGCTATTATTGCTTTCATTCATAAAATTCAAATAACTTTTCATAGAATGTGAAGTATCCATCCTCCCATTTCATAAACAGCGAAATGGAGGACAGAAAAGTGAAGGTGATTTGGTTACAGTTGCACAACGGGTAAACAGTGGACCCTAAGCCTTCTAACTTCAGTGCTTTAGCCACGGGACCACCCTGTCTTCATAGGCAGATGCTCTCTGATGGAAATTTCACAGAAATCCAGATGCCGTGGGATAATGTCCTTATATATGAAGACTGTAGAACAAGACCAATGTTGTCATTTAATAAAAGAGATTATTTTCTTGATATAAGACCTGTTAACACATTTTAAGCAATGGCTATGCTGATGTTTCTTGTTTTTCAGATATTAAGATGGGCTGAATGATGGAGGGTTTCTCATGGTAAAAGTACTGCTGTAAATGTTTCTTCTGGTAATGTAATTAGGAAATATTGGCTCCAGTTAATGTAACTTAAACAAAACATGTTGTCCTCGGTAAACTTGTTAAACAGGCGTAGCCTTGTCTAAAAAGAAAACAGGGGCATATAGTGTTTCTATGGAAACTCAGTTAAAATGCTATTTGTGGATATGATCATAATCAGTACTAAAATCTAATCTGATTGAATTAAAATAAGTCTTAGTTATGAAGTCAGCACAGTATAAACGTATCTTTACACGTGCAGAACTCATAGTCTTCCATCCTTACAGATGCCTTCTAACTGCATGCAAAAGCAGGGAAATTTATGCGGAACCCTTCTCTTTTTCCTTGTATGGCCAGTTGTACCCTTTTAAATACAAAAATCAAGATCAGAATTTAAAATAAGTCTGTTTAAATATACTTTATTGAAGCTGGTTATAGCTTACTGCATCTCTAATGGATGTGTTTTATTTCTTTTTTTTAATGAAAGTGAGAAGGGCTTTTTCCTTAGGGTAAGGCATATCAGCTCTACTCTGAAAGAATGGAGAAAATAACCTTTGCTTCCCTTATAGACATCCTAAGATTTATTAATTCTGAAAAATACTCTGACTTCCTTGTTTGCAAAATAGCAGTAACTGAGTTGACTGAATTCACCCTATTAGAAAATCAAATGTGTTTTATAAAATGTGTTATAGCAACATTTCCAAGAGAAACTGTGTCATTTAGAAATTTCTACATTTTTGAAAGTGGTATTTCAAAGTCATTTTGATGTCTGGGAATACAGTAGATCCTTCAGAATAAGAACCTAATGCTTGCTGATTGCAGTATGAAATAAGTGCTTGTGGGAATCCCATCAATATCAGTCTACCATTGTTATGTACCTTAACAGCTATAAAAATCTGGCCCTTGGAAGGCTAACTTTCTTTGTAAGTCAATAATAGGTTTGCCTTTATACAACAACTTAATTTTGGAAAATTCTTCCAAAAATCCTTTTTTGAGCGGAGATTTGAGGACGTTTTGCATTCTCCAGAGCTCCATTCTGGAAGGTGCTAAGTATTCTTATCATATACTGTTTATCCCTTAACTCTCACAGACCTCAGCAAGCACTAGCAGTGCTCAACACCTTTCAGGCAGAAACCCCAGCTGAATTTGCACCTGTCTTGCAACTTAATAGAAATAGAAGCTACTTGTTATGATAAATCCTTAGTTTAATGGAATATCAAAGACAGCTACCTTTCAGCAAAGCTTCCTGATTTATTTCAAACCTATTCCATTAAGAGGATTACAGCTGGTATTCATGATATTGATTTCCCTCAAAAATTATTAATTTATGCTTCTAAAATGTGCTTTATGCTTTATTGACAGCTAAATCCTACTAATCATTAGGATATAAATTGTAATATATTACTTCTTGAAGCATCTTGATAACACTTTATGTGATGTAAGCATCATACGTTTGTACTTCTATTTTAGAAGTAGTGTCAGCATTAACACTATTTCCAGAAGTTAATAACTCACCCAGAGAAGTTCACTTATGGTCATAACTTGGCACATGGATCTCAGGCAATGATGATATTTTATTAAGAAATTTTAGGAATCTGTCAGTGCCTTTTGATTTTATCAGTCTCAACATATTTAAATAGCATTCTTTCCTTGTTGTTTTCTTTGTGTATTTATTCAAAACTTTTATTAATTATTTACTTGCCATAAATTAGTCAATAAGAAATCTACTGTTCAATAAGCAGTAGAATCTCCATGTCTTGGCTTTGAGGTCAGTGATAGGATAGAAGGTATTGAACTGACATGGGAGAAACTGGACAGAGACCTGATGAGTTCATTTTGCAGTGGGTGCCTTAACGTTTCTGTTTAACATCTCTATTAAAGTATTCTGTGCCTGGCAGTAGGACAACTTGTAGCCATTTTGCTATGGTAGGATTTCAGTTTGGGAGGGATAAACCTCTTTGGATACAACAGCAATAAAAGCTTTGCCCGTTTCTGAAATCAGACTTTCTCACAATGCTGAGATAACGTAGATACAAACATTTTTTGGCAACATAATTAGGTAGTAGTCAGGTCTGAAAAAAACAAAATACTATCCAGCTTTGAATGTGTTGTGGTTTAGTTACAATTAGAAACAGAAAGCCTGACATCTCTTAAGAGAAATCTGGCCACAGTCTCCAAAAGCTCAGATAAGTACCCTACTTTCTAGATGTTTGTCTGAACTTTAAGCCTCTTAGGGTTCATTAATTGCAAACTTGAAACCACAGCTTTTTGGCTGAGATGTGAAAGGTCTACTGGCTAAGCTACTCTAAACTAGGACCTCAGCTGTAAGAAGTAAAGCTTTTTTTGAGAACTTGACAAGTCATGGTTCCTCCCTTAAGATTTATAAATGTGCTTACAAATATATATTGGTCTTATTTTTCATTTCAGTCATGAAATGTACTTGAATATTGCCAAAAAATGAGCAAGAACCCCCTATAAAACTAGAAAATGGTTAGGGAGTTATTAAAATACCATCTCTGCTTCATTATTTCAGTGTTATTGTGGTCAGCTTTCAGTCTTCACATGCTTCCTGTACCATCAGAATTCAGAAATATTTGTCAGACTAGTGGCCGTGTATAGGGATGCTGGAAGAAAGCTGAAGGCTTACAAAAACTCCTTATAAAAACTCTGCCACCAGCACAGTTTTCTTTATGATGGCTCTTGCCTTCTTGTTGCATGCTACTGAAACATTCCTGAGGCTAATAAAAATAGTACTCTACCCCCTTCTTTCTTTCTGTCTGTCTTTCTTGGTAATGCAATGAACCAGGTGTTAGTAGGTGTCAGGTATTTTCTGAAAGTCACAGGGCAGGTTCTCCAGGCACCAGACAGGGCTTCACCGTACTCCACCTCACCCCCTTCAAATTGTGCAGTCTAAACCACTGTTTTATACTATCAATGTACTCCTTGTATTTCGCAGGAGCAAGGTATATATCTTTCCAGCACAGTGCAGTTAGTGTAATTTTTCATGCCAAGTGGTCAGCTCCCTCCAGGCTTATGGGAGGGGTTTTTTCTTCTTTGTATTTTATTGGGTTTTGTTTTGTTTTTAAATTACAAAAGGATTCCCAAGTATGTCCATTGAGCTGTGCTCCTGGTACACAAAGTTTATCAAGGGGTAAATGAGTAGGTTTCTGTGAGCCCTTTGTTAGGGTGTTGGCAGCACATCAGCTACTATCTTGTAAAGTATGAAATACAGCATAACTGTCTGAATGATAATTTACAGATAACCTGTTTCCCTCCAAGCTTCTCAGTGAAGTCTTCTGAAAAGGCAATGGACTTTCAGCCAACAGCATCTATATTTTTTTATGTTTTCAGTCAATTTATATCCTTTTTTTGTTTCCTCCTGCTCCTGCTGCTACTTCATTAGTCCTCTAGAAGGAAGATATGTGTCAGGAAGTCAAAGGGAGTCTGGTTTATGATGATGTTCGCAGACTGCCCTCCGCAGTTCAGTTTGTCAGGGGTTGGCTGGAAACCAAGCCCTTCAGCTTTCCCTGGTGGTTTGAGTTTGGATGAACTTCGGCCTCCCAGCAATCATCATCCTGCTCCCCTTTCAACTTGGCCCCACATCAAGTTCCCAGTGTCTCCTCCCTTTCTGCCTGAGCTTGGCCTCCAGGAAATACCAGTTGCCATTGCCTTCCCTGTATCTTGGGAGTTTTCATCCAGACGACTGCTTCCACCACTTATTCTAAAAATCTTCTGGAAGAAAATAACAGGTTTCGGGTCCATAAGTAAAGAGGCAGAACTTCAACTTTCCATTTTCTGTTTTAGAAGAATATACTCATTTATGTTGCATCCTGATAGCTCTGATGAAGGAAGTAATCTTTGTGTAGCTAATTTCTTACAACAGATAACGACATATGAAAACTGATGTTTTCATCAGTTTCCCATATCAAACTGATAATCATATAGGACTCACAAATGTATGTGTAGTCATTTCACTTATTTGATGGTAAAAAACAATAAGATACCAGTAATAATACAGGATTTTTACCTGAATATTGCTTAGAACCCAAAACTATGTGATGATTTGCACTTTGAGATTTTTTGCATTTTACATTGTATCTAGGTTAATAAAAGACTTGGTTTTGGAAAAATCAATCTGTTTTAATGAGGCATTGTAGCTCAAACTTAGGTACAAAAGGTAGGTGTGATTTTACATGGATTTCAAATGGATTTGATATTAAAAATAAACTAAGAGTACTTAAATTTGCAGTAGAAACATTGTGAGGGTAGGCAAGAAGGTTTCATGTTGGAGGAGGTACAAGAAAAGTTGTAAATAACATCAGAAATCTTCACTGGAGGAGGTACAAGAAAAGTTGTAAATAACATTAGAAATCTTCACTGAATTAAACAATGAAATATTTAAAAAACCACAACAAAACAACACATTCCAGAACACAGTTTGGCAATAATAGTATCTTGTCCAAATGCATAACTGATAATTTATTTTTGCTGGGGTAGGAATTATGCTTTGTTAGAAGAAAAACAGAAGAAAGCATACAACTACTCAATAGTTTGGTCCAGCTTTTTGTCAATTTTAAACTTTTATCACAGGCTACTTATAACAGTTCATTATTAAGGTGGCTGGTATCACCACCAACTACCAAGGTTGCCCAGCACTTCTATTATAAGCTCATGTTTTCAGTATATTAAAAAATAGTCAGACTTAAACTGTTAGGCTGAATTTTTTTGTGTTGAGTGTGTGAATCATATTCAGACATTCTGGATAATAAAACTAATATTTGTTCATGTTAAAAGACAATTCTGGGGATCTACTGTTTGAAGAGAGAAACTGAAGAAAATAGACTGGGGTGAGAAGAGGAAGGTATAGGTAGAGTGGAAAAGATCACTGAGACCAAGAAGGAAACTGAATGAAGTGTGAAGTTTGGAAGGTGAAACTGCATTTTACTGTGCAAGTAAACTGAAACAGATTAGAAATAGTCAGGGAAGTGCATATTTGATGAATGCTTATTCTTTTCTTTTTTTTTATACATCCTGCATGTGATGCAAAAATGGCTACAGCTGGGAATATAGCTATGTTGAATGATACTGGGGCATAACTGTATCACTGTAAGAGAGTGCCTGTTGGAATACCTCTAATGTATTAGCTAAGACCTTTTGAAATTGAAGGGAAAAAACCCAGTACAATTTCTTTTTAGTTACAGTACATAACACTTATATTTTATAAGTATTTTTAAGGGCACCATCTTTGGTGGTGGGAGTCTTCCATTAATCTATATTAGAGGTAATTTTTGGCAGTTACGGTGCCTCAGTATTATGTGTTGGGGTGTAATATTTAGCATCTCATTCTTTGGCTAAGCTAAAAACTGAAGACAGTGATTTTGAACTGAAACAGAGTGTAAACAAAAGAAGTGCAATCAACCGTGTTTAAGTAGCTAAAGGTGTTCTGGAGTATTTCACATTAGTTATTAGATATTTTAAAAGATAGATAATAGGAGTAGACAGAAAGAAGAGAATCTTAAGGAGTCTAAGCTTAATACACAAAGGCAATATATATTTTTAAAAAATCCTGCTACAAATCTGTCTCTAAAATGTCTGATTTTGAAACTAATTTAAATCTCGTTTAGGATAATTCCATCAGAAATAAGAGGTCCAAATGTCCTCAAAATGTTGAGTGTCTTTTATGTATGAGAAAGAATATTAGTCTATACTGTATTCTGTGGGAAAAGGGGAGTGGAGACCTTGAGATATTTTTCTAACCTTGCTGTTATAGTGCTTTTATGTAGTGTAACATTCTATAGATATTTCACAGAGTGGAAATCCTTTTAGCTTTTACTACTTCTTCCTTAGTTATGTATTTGGAATCCCTCTGACAGGTTTAGAGGGAGATTCAGCTCCTCTCTTGCCTGAAATAAATCAGTCTAATCAATTTTTCTCTCTTATTTTAAGTAGGAGAGGATTCTTTTTACTTAGAGCCTAAGAGCTCTTGTAATTCTGTGCACATAAGTAGTTTGTGAGGATTTCCTTATTTTTCTGTACATTTGCTTAACTGTGGAGATCTTGAAATGAACGTATCCTGAATCCTGAATCCTGATCTAGTCTGAGTAGGGTTTTTTTGTTTTCCTTCATGTTTGGCTTGATATTAAGCAGCCCTGAGCTCTGTAGCATTTGAGCATTTCCCAATACTTCTATCCACAAAGCATCCACTAAAAGAGTGAAATATTACCCTCAGCCGTGGAACCAATGCATAAGGAAATTACTTATTTAACAAAAATTATCACTGGGCCAAGAATTTGACTTCTAATTCTCAACCATCTGCTATTTCACAGGGTATGCACTACAGAATAGCAGCCACCTTACTAAACAAAGGAAAGAAATCTCAGGGGGTAAACTGTTTTCCACAGGCAGCATTAAAGGTATTCATTGGAATGACCTATTTAAATTCACCAATATGATTGCAACAAAACAACTGGGTTTGCAATATTAATTTGAAATGACACATTTTGCCTTACATGGAGAAGGAGTTTTAATACCCCTCCATCAGATCACATTAGTTGATCTCGTGTATATCTCTAGCTCCAGCCCACCCTTCCCAGTGACACTACAAAGAAAGGCAGCAATGAAGACAAAGCCTTTTCTCCTCACCTTTACTCATTTTTTCCTGACTGAAGAAAAACGGTTTGTATCCCTTGGCCATTTTGACAAAAAATTTTGACTACAAATGTTGAAGCGTACTTTTTTATATCTATTCCATGTAAAGATCAATTACTATTTTTGTTGATTGGGGTTTGGTTTTTTTTTTTAATTAAAAATGTGGATATTATCTGGATAACTTGCCGAACAGTATTCAGAAAAAAAATCAATGCAATTACACATTATTTTTTTTCTCTAACCTCTGTGTTATCTGTTACACCCAGGAAGCTAAACAAGGAATTGGTGATATGGGAGATATAATTCTGAAGTTTTTGTTTTTCCCTTTTTTCCGCATATAGCCAGTTTGCAAAACATTTAAATATAAAGTAACTTGGAGTACAGATATTTCATTCTGAAGTTCTGAAATGCTGAAAGACTAGGAATGGATCAGTAGAATGTATTGGCTCTAAAAACTTTTAAAGTGTATTTGAATAGTCCTTAAGGCATTAAATGACCCAATCAAAAAATTTCCTGTACTAGTTACAATGTTCTTGACGTCAGGGGGAAAAAAGCCTGCAAAAATGCTTTAGTATCACCTTAGAGGTTGAAAAGAAAATTATTTTCTCTTACGCTAACACTGTTATTAATTTTGAATATGGAGACATTCAAATGCAATTAGCTGAATTGTAGGAAACATTCATAATTGTAATTTCTTACATATTACATAAGATATAGAGTATTTAGAAGTTACTCATTCAATTTACGTGGAAGTTCCTATGCTGAATTGTGCAAGGCACAAAATGTAAAGGAACTAAAATGGTGAGATTAAAATCTCACATTAAGATACACCTCTTTAAAGAAAATGTCTATTGCTGCTTTCACTATGCCGTGTTTGTAGGAGCTGTGTGTTCTCCTATTCTGCAACACGGGTACAAGTCACAGAATCATTTAGGTTGGAAAATGATCATTGAGTCCAGCTATAGATCATTGAGCCCAACCATTGTGTAGCTCTTCATTATTTTATAACAAGTAAAAGAATTGCAAAACTCTAATTGGAAATAGTTCATAAGGGAAATAGGTAATCTGTCATGTGTTGTAGTTAAAATGTTGCCATTATTACATTGTGTTACCTTGACCAGAGTAGGCTAAGTTTAAGATGCATTTCTGTTGTACCTCAGAGATTAGTGATTTTTTAGCTCTTGTAAAAGTAAGGTAGAGAAATAAACTGACTCTTATTTTGAAAAAGTAAGACAACAAATAAATTGGTAATGCCTGGGCCTTCAGTTTCTATGCAACCTCTTGCTGAAATTACAGGAATCTGCTTGAGTGGGAGCAAGCCCGGTATTTCTCGCTATCTTATATTTCCCCTCAGAGTCTGTCCAAGAAGGCATCAAAAATTCATAGAGCTAATTCTATGGAAACAAAACTGCATCTGCCTGTCTCTTCTCATCTTCATGCTCTATGCTTCATAGAAATTAGTCCCAGTATTTCAATGGTCTTTATATTACAGCATTCTGTTGTGCAATTGATTAAAACATACACATGGAACCTTTTACAGATGAGCTTTGTCATAATTATCTTATTACTGTTTCAGATTCTCTCTCATGTGGTAAGTAATTTATACTGGAAACTAGAAAACCTTCAGTACATATTTGCTTTCTTTTTATTTAAGGAAGATTTTTGGCAATGTATTTAGCACTTCTTTAAAAAAATATTTACACTTAAATCTTAGAATTATAAGATAATTTAGGTTGTGAAGGATCTCCTGAGGATCTCTCACAACTTCACTATGGTAAAACAATGGTTTTAATTGTTCCTTAATGTTTATTACACTTTCATTAATAGTTTACAAGAATAAAAATGGTGTTTAATCAAAAGTTGCTTTACCAGGTGTTTTAAACAGGCCAGCCATGGCAGATCAAATAAGCTCTAAATTATGGAGAACTATCACTGACGTATAATGGAATATGTTTTTATTCTAATATCAATTTTATTGATCTGTACTGGTATTTTGCAGTTTAGATTTACTATAGGTCTTGGATAGATGCTATATGTGTTGGATATCTAAGCACAAATGGATGAACTTCCATAAACATAGTGGAATAGATCTTTGTCTTCATCCTTTAAAGCTTAATATGTTTCATACAGGTTTAAGCCTCACACTGACATTGGATAACAACTCTGGTTTTTTACATCATGAAGATAATGAACTTGATAATTTTCTCAGTTTTGGCAACTGCTTTGCTGCTCTGAATGGTCGTGTCTCTAAGAGTACAAGTTCCAAATGGTTGATCTTATCAGGACCTTAAATGAGCAATATCAAATTACGGTCCCCTCATCTGTGCCTGTTAAGAGCATCAGCATTTCTAACTGACATAACAAGGCTTTGAGGAGCACAGATGTGTGTTGTATTCTAAACTCCACCTTTGTGACTCTTCTTTATGCATCATTTTCCCAGCATTAAAATAAGAATATTAAGATTTAATCACATTTAGTGAGTATTTCAAGATTCTTGTTAAGAAGTATAGGTGGTCGAAGTTGTTGAATGAGTCAGGAACAGAATTTGTAAGGGACCTGTGAGTCCAGAGATGGAGACAAGTATTTTGGAGGGTTTATAGAAATAGTTAAACGGATTAGGAACCTGCTTGGTTATGGAACCATGGAAATTAGTAGGAGTTTACTCTGCATAAAAACTTCTGAAGAAAAAGCAGCTAAACACTTTTGAAAATCCATTTTTTTTCATGAACTCAGCCATTTAAAACAGATTAGCCAGAAGATGCCATTATAAAATCACTTGGGAAAAGATGCAGCTCCATGGGTCTATATATCTTAATTCTTTCTTGCTCTGAAACCTTGTTCATTCTATATCTTTTGGAAAACAAGTCTGCTCCTCCGGGATCAGAAAGCCACTGTTTCCACCTGAACCCTGCAGAAGATGACATTCTTAGGAAGTTGAAGTCTTAGACTGTTAGAGTGAAATCTACTCCTTGATTCAGCAAGGTATCTACCTATTTGAGTATCTAATGTTGATCATGTGGCTTTATTCAGGAATTCAACAGGAACATTCACATGCAAAAAAGCAAGGCATAAACTTTGCTTGCTGAAATCAATAAGACTTTTACTGATATAAATGGCTTTACATCAATTCTTACATCATTAAATGGATCAGTAGAAATGTAATAGGAGATTGATGTTTCAAATGCTGATATAGGATCCAGAAATGTTAAGTTCTTGAAAATGTGTGTTTTACCCTCCTTTCAGAAAAAGGGATTAGAACATGTATATCACCTGCATGCTAGGAATGAACCTAAAGGCAAACAATAGATGAAGAAAACATGTGCTGCACGGCTGTCAGATAGCATCTTCTCATTGACCATAAAATAAATTACTAGATAATAAAATGTAGCTGGAGAGAGTTTCCTCTGGAGTTTATTCAAAAGGAGAAATGGATTTATCTACTTACTCTCTTGAGCAAAAATGTCCATGAGTTACAGATAGCAGAAAACTATTTATAACCTGCTGTAATAAGAAAATTCCTTATGTAATTTCACATGCTATTATATCAGTTCATTGCAGATTTAATTTCACATACTTTTTCCTATCTGCTAACACAAAATAAAATATATGCATGACATCAGCATGTATACATTTCCAAAGCAAGTACAAATAATCTAAATGTAAATATGTTTTTAAATGATCCCTGATGTGGATCCTAGAGGAAGAATGAAAAAAATTACATTTTCTTCAGTTTTCCAAAACAACTAGATTTTTTTCAAAGTTTTGCTTATTTTTAAACAAAACATTGTAGCAATAGTTTTCTAGAATTTAGGTCTTCAGACATTCAAGGCTTTAAAAACTGTAGCTTTTGTGAAGAAATTATATACTAAGATTATAGACTAGTCATTAGGGCCCAGTTCATTCATTTTACCCTAGCAATTATGTGTCCTCTAAGCTGACAAGAAGCTGTAGGGCACTGAACTAGAATCCCTTGATGAATTGTGCTGAACGACTACAATATTAGTTGGTACAGAGTCAGCCCTGAAACACTTTTGCAGAAAAGCCCGGGACAGGGTGTGCTCTCTGAGTGTGAGCATAAGATATGGTCCGGGGATGCAGCAATAGCTGGTAAGAACAATAGAAGAAGACATCTGTAGGCTTTCTGTCCCTGTCTTCCTGCCATATTATTCATCATATTAACTGCTTTTAAGTAGAAGGAAGCTAATTCAGAAATTCCCAGCACAGATAGATGGATGTATTATCGTTCTCTTAGTATAGGCAAGTGAAACCAGAAGAAATTTGGGGCCAGTCTTGGCCCCAAAACTTGGCCCCCAGTTTTAGGGCCAGTCTTGTTCAATATCTTTATTGATGACCTAGACAAGGGGATTGAATGCACCCTCAGTAAGTTTGCAGAGGACACCAAACTAGGTGGGAGTGTTGATCTGCTTTAGGGTGGGAAAGCTTTAGAGGGATTTAGACAGGTTGGATCAATGGGCCAAGGCCAATGGGATGAGGTTTAATAAGGCCAA
>JAOXJM010000003.1:1131716-1145208 GCA_026413425.1 Tringa solitaria
TTGAAACTTGAAAACAAGCAATGTTTGTCAAATACCATATCAAATATCATTGGATATAATTTAACATAATGCTCTTAATTTAATTTTTTTAAAGAAGTTTTAATGTTTGAAATAGGCTTCTTGTGTTCAATTGATAATTCATGAATTAAATGACTAAATAAAAAATGAAGGCTTGACATGTTAACCGGCATTTTCACATAGTTTCTGCACAAAGCAAATAGTTGTTATATTGCTATCAGTAAAATGTATGTTTGAGATTGATGTGAGCATAAATATGTTCAGTTTTGGGGATTTTATTTTAATTATGGAGACATATGCTATTTGAATTATGTTTGCCTTGTATATTCTTCACATTATATTAGCAATATCTTCATGTTTAATCAAACTGTAAATGATTTAAAATGTGTCTGATCTCTTCAATTGTATTACTTGTTTTTGTTTTTTTATTTTTGGGCTTACTGTCCCTTTTTATTTTAGGACTGGTTTTCCTTTTGATTAATTTTAAATAATCATTTTGAAAGAATTACAACACATTGTTTTATTTCTGTGTTTCCCAGCTGTAGGTATCCAGATGAAACTTGAATTTTTCCAGCGGAAATTTTGGACTGCAAGCAGACAGGTATATTTTAAATCGAAATTTTCTTTGTCATTGAATCCACAACAGCTTTCTAACTGTTCAGATGATGATCTGCAGTTTTTTGTCAAAAACAAAACTATGGGACACAAGCAATGTATTTGAAATATAGAAATGGATAGTTCTTCTGATTTACATTCCAGTTCATCATCACCAAAAAGAGAGTTCAGTGGTCAAAACCAGTTGCTTGATCCCATATTTATGGAAGCAAGTAGATTATTAATTTTTGGCTCCTATACATAGAGACTTTGTTGGCCTGACATATTAATTTTCTCCCTCAGAAAGAGGGGAGACAGCAAAATGATTCAATGATAGCAGCATTATGCCTTCTTACTCTAGGAGCTGTTTTCTAAGTAACACACAGATTAATTAACTAAACTAGATTACTGAATCATGCTTGACATTTATAGTCTTCAATAAACTATACATAGGATGTTCAGGATATAGGATTTGTACTCATTGAAGAGGATAATAATGTACTTTCTAAAGATTAGGGGATGCCATCCCTATTTTGAGAATAGATTGGAACTTTACTGTTTCAGAGAATAACACAGGCATTATTATTCTCTGAAACCCCTACCCCTTTTCAAAAATCTTGTGTTCTTGTCTACAAATAGTCTCAAAGCCTCTAACACAGGGGGGGAGATGATGGCGTTTAAAACAGTTGAAATTGTTACAGTGTGAACGCACCCTTTCTTTGAAGACAGGAACACAACAGGATTGGTGAACAGATGTAAAACTTTCATAGTCATTTTTAGAACAATTGTCAGACAAAAAAGTAATCAATATCAACTTCTTTATACGTGTGCTCATATTGACTTATAAAATGTCATGTTTTGTAATCATCAAACTAGAAATGAAAATCTTTTATTGATTTTTGATATCGTCTCTAGTGTGCATCTCTCGATGGCAGATGTGCTATAAGTTGTGATGATGAAGTAAGTAACAGATTATTTTTTTTTTCCAATTATGTCTCTACTGCAGTGGAACATAAAGTTGATTATAATTTACAATGAGATGCTCAAAGTAAATTAATGTCCAGGTATAATTTGGATCACCTTCTCAATATTATGCTATTTAGATAGTGAGACTTTTTTTATGACTGCTTACAAACATCCATTTAATTACAAGGCTGAAAACGATACCTTAAATATGTATTGTAATAATTTGAGCTTTATGAATCCAGTTTTGGAAATCATTTGAAGCTGTTCTGAGGCATTTTTTATTACTTTATTGTACATTTTAGAAACTAATCTCTGATGTTCACACTAGAATTAGACATGAATTCAGACTGCAATTTATGTAGCACTAATACATTAATAGCACTTCAGAAGTAAAAAAAGTAACTTCAGTCAGTTTGGCTTTATGAACTCAACAAAGTAGCTTTTTATGGAACTTAATTTGGTAGATAAAAATAGTATTTTTGATATCTTTATGCATAGATTTTACAAAGAATTTTACATAATGCCATATGATATTTTGGTTAAGCATCCAATGCATCACAGGTTAAATGAATTAAAAAGTGGATGACAAAGCACAGACTGTATTGATATATGGGGATGAATTAGGCATACAAGATTCTAGAAAATCAGAGCTGGTTTTGAGATACTGTATCATATATAGTTCTTATGAGTGACTTGGAAAAAAAAAAAACAATTGCTGATAACATCCATGTGTTATCTCTAAGCTGAGTGAATGGTTTGAGGAGATCTGGATCATCTGATAAACTTTGCTTGAACAAGCTATATGAATTAAGTATAATAAAATGTAAATTCATACATCTAGAAATAAAAACTGCACGCTGTATTTGTTTGATACTTTTCACATAGTGGCCAAAAGAACTATTGCAAAACATAAATAAAAGGCAAGAACCTGATTGGTTCTGTAATTCATGATAATGCAATGTTTTTGCAATTTTAGTAGTATAACATTTTAAAATAAAATTTAAAAGTTTTTATACCATTTTATTCAGTTTTTTATGCAGGCTTAGTTGCTTTCAGGAAAGGTCCTATCTATATCATCAAGAGTCAGCAGTCAGTAGAGCATTAGATTTACACCTTTTTCAACGAAGCATAATATAGGGTACTCACAGCAAACCATCAAAAACTGAGCAGGTGCCCCTAACATTGCAAGCAGAGGTGTTTAAACAATTCCTTCTCATCTCTTTTTTTCTCTGAAGCTATTTCTTCTGAATTATCTTCAAATTCTCACAAGTTTGCGTCCCTACTTTTTACAATAGGAACCTACATTATTTGCAGTATTCCACAAGTCTTTATTTCCTTTTTCTCTGCTGTCTCTTCTAGTCTCTGTTACAGTCTTGTCTTAGAGGTTTCTTTCTTAGTGTCCCGGCATTTGAAATAGACTTCTACTTCTTATCTCAGAGTTGCTGCTTCCCTCGTGTTAATGTATTTCCCATGAAATCTCCATATCTTCCACCACCTGAACTCCTGCCCTGTTTGTGTTCTTGCCTATACAATTACCAATTCATCTGGAGTGTGCTCTGTGTTGTGTAGCACTAAATTTGTTCAGGGCATAAAAATTAACAATAATAGTTAGATAAAGTAGTGTGCGATGTTTTCTCTAGTGAAAGTTAGCAAAGTTGGGCTTTCCTGAGGATAGGTATTTCAAAACTTTAAATCATTGTGCTAAAAAAACGTTCATGAGTGTGTTTGAGGAGTGGTTTCTAACATTTGCCATTATTGTATTTGGTGTTTAGTTGTTTAAATCAAACAACATTATTTTAATTTTTTGGTTACTTTTGTACCAATTAATTTATGAAAAGTTTAAAAGGTACATCATCAATCCTAGAATCTCACTTCTAGGATGCTACTACAGAACCTCATATGCTGTGACATTGAAATATGTTTTATTGAAAAGTGAGTTCAGGACATAGGTACAGTGATACAATTTTTTAAAATAGATATCTGCTTAATATGAGATTCAGATCACAAAAAACATTCCAGGGAGAAAGACAGAACTTAAAATGTCAGCAGTTATGAGAGTGGAACACTAACTACTTCAGCATACAAAATCAGCAAAACTTAAAACAAACTCTTATTCATCTGCAAGGACCCTGGGATCTAACAGCTGGAGGATAGATAGCGATAAGTACTAGAAAATAAAATTTACTGTAAGCCAAAACACAAAGGTCTGATGAACATGCCATCTTTAGCAATGAAATGGACCATATGAGTCAATTTACAGACTCTTCCATTTAAAGCTTGTATCACTGTAATCATTAAGTAAACTTTTCCAAATATGAAGTAATGAAAAACAAAGCAGATTCCACCCAGGTGTGGGCGAAAGTGCTTATTTAGCCAAATTCCAGGCTGCCATTTGCACATTAACCAATTTTAAGGTGAGCTCATAATGTTTATTACCCCATTCCCCTAAGAGTGATCAGACATCTATTGAAAAAGAAGGTCTGTAGAATTGTTAATTACTTAAGTTTCATGGCCTTGCTTTACCATAGCTTGCTATAGACTTAATACACAGCTTCACCTTGAATTGTTTCCAGCAGCTTTAAATATTTTCATCAGTGGGTTTCCAGTCAGAGCCAACCAGCTTGAGAAGTAGAACTGCAGGTAGTCTGGGTAAAATTAGAGTGCTGGATAAATTCTCCTCCTTGTTTAGCCTGAACAGCCATGCTTTTGGGATTAAAAACTAGGCAGAGATTACTTTGTTCATCTGTGATAGAATAGCAATATTACATAATTGCTTGTCTTTTTAAAACATGCTCCTTCTACAAAGTGTCCAAAGACTTCTTCTAAACAAGGATATCATCAATATTTTTGGTCTGTCCTTGCTAAGAAGCAAGTATACACTGATAAAAATTCCAAGAGAGCGCGCCAGAAACAATCCACTTTTCGTTTTTATCTCATTGGCAGTTAATAGGAATAGTCATATACTTTGCTAAATATTCATGCAGAACTTCTTTGCTATTACATCTACGTGCAAAGAAAATGCAAGCTGTTTAAAATCTTCTCAGCTACTTCCACTTGACAGTAGCAGGAGCCATGTAAGCATATGGAGAAATTTAGTAATAGTGCAAACCTAGATGATTTAGAGATTCCAGACCTTTTTTTTTAATGGCAAAATACACTGTTGATAGAACTCAATCAAATACCACAGCTTCTCCGTTGAGTCTGTTAACTTTCACAGCTGTCTTTTCTCAATGGGAAGAAAATATCTGCTGAACAGCTATGGTATAAATTAAAGCATTTAAAAGTACTAAGACATGAATGCAAGTAGAATGGCACAATAGTCATACAGAGAATTAGTTGAGTTTGTGGTATACTTTTGATTCTAAAATACAGACATACAATTAGAAATCCTTTTTTTTCTTTTAAAGCTTTGAATTTCCTCATTTCTTCTTTTCCTGATGTCTCACATTTTACTTTAATGTTCTGTTTTCTTTCTTTTTCCTTTTTTGGTTTCTTAACCCATATTACATTCCATTACTGTTATTATATATTGGAGCTGTGAAAAACACATAGTGGACTTGAACTTGATCAAAGTTACTGCAATCCAAATGTGTTCTCAGACCTCAGTCAACATTCTTGCTGTGTTTATACTGGACTTCATGCCTATTCTATTTTACAAGCTCAGGGACTCTCCACCTATAGAACCTTCCCCTTGAAATCTGAAGTTCACTGAACTTGAACCTTTGGGCAAACCTGTGTGCAGTTCATTTCCAATACCTGTGAAGCATTGTGAATTAAACCTCCTTCATACGGCTCTAATCTATGCAAATGCTATTCTCCCATGCATTAGTCTTCTATCTGAAATCTTCTGATTGAGATTTGCTAATGTATTGGACAAGTAAATGCACCCCAGTCTCCTTTGTCAGTGCTAAGTTTAATTTACAAACTGATTAATGTAGTGCTGAATATTGAACATTATTTATCTTTCTGGCAAGCAGATGAATGAATGGTCCTGAATGAATATTTTCACCTTGTTAATGTTTCTAAAATGGATTGAAATAGAAACTCTGTTATCTTCACATTCCTCCAAAAAGATGCAGATTTCATTTATTGTGTAATTTTCTAATAACAGTGCTAAAACATTAGTATCTTTTTAAATTCTGAAAAATGCTAGTCAATGATTATTGCATAGAGATTTGAGACATGGCCACTATTTCTTGAATCAAGACAGTGTTTTCCCAACTGTATATAATCCGTAAACTATGAAATTAAGCCCACACTTTCTTGCCCAGCATAACTACTTTTATTTATTTTCTGTACTGTGGAGAAGTATTGCTTTTAAAGCACTATCTTTAGATTAATCTTTCATGCATGAGGACTGCAAATATGTATCCTCAAAAGAGTTCTTTGTTGATTTAGCTCCTCTCTTAATAAAGTTAGTGGGAGTTTTATGATTGACTTTGGGGAGAGCTGTGTTCTGGTGTTACAGTCAACTTCTGAAATTCCACCCTTCACACACCATTGAGGTTAAGTATCTGCCTCTTCTGAATGCATTAGCTCTACTCAATTCTTTGCCAGCGTCATCAGCTTTTCACATTGCATGTGCCAATTTTTGGCTTTCTGGCAGATCAAAGGTTGGAAATTAGTTGTTTCAACTTCCTTTTTGACAGATTTTCTGGCACTGGGGGTGTCTGTAGCTTAGGCTCCCCAATTAGAATGAATATCCTGCATTTGCATTAGGGAATGACATTCATTCCAAACTTTTGCCTGATCTGGGCTTTTCCCTTTTTAAAAATCTAAGCTTCAAGCCAGCATTTCTGCAAATCTGTCCTCTTCTTCAGCCCCACAGAACAGTACTAATATGTGGTCAAAATGAGAATCAAACACATCTAGGCATCTCTTGAAAAATCAGACTGCATTTTCACAACGTCTTGCCCAACTAGTACTGCATGTAACAGCTTTCCTCTCTACAAATGCAGAAAGATTTTGCTGTATCTGCAGAGTGTAGCAGAAAATGTGTTTCAGCCTGTCTCTGTGTGTCCCATTTGCAGCAGGAAAGGTTTTAAAACAAAACCAAAGCCATGATGATTGCTGTACTGGAAGCCATCCTACTTTTTTTTTTTTTTTTTTTACACAAATGTCACATAATATTCAAGAAACAATGATAAAATGTTTGCTGATTTAGACCAACAATAGAAATACGTTAAAGATTTAACGCTGAGGTAGGTATTTGGCAATACTGAAGAGAAACTGAGTTATTTCAAGGTTTCAGTTGAACCTTATGTTTAAACTCTGAAGCACAGTAATTAAAACTTTGCCTGTAGCAAGTAATTCACTTGAGGTTAAAATAGTGCATGCATGTATGGAGGGAAGCACTGATTTGGGTTTACCTTGTTTTATACAGTTTATACATCTGACCTACGAAAAGCTAACAGTCCTACCTCTAAATCCAGTTCCCAATTAAAAACACAGTTTGGAAAGCTTTAGGAGACCTGTGGGGCCTCTTTTACAGAAGTTTTTCGTCCCATCCCCCAATGAACAAATTAAAAAATATTACCTGGTTCCCTGTTGGTCCTCCAGGCTGACACTGTGTTTTCATTAATACATCATTAGAGTAATGACATTGTGTTGATATTTTTCTCCAAACACAGGAGAAGCCATCAGGAGCAACAAAGTCCTATGCCTTTGGAAACTTAGTTATAAGTAAAACTTTTAAGAATGGATTATATAAACACTGACCATGTTCTTCTTATGTTTGCTTATAATTATCATGTATCCTCCCTTTCTGTACACATCTTTGTTTTGTATGAATCAAATACATAAAAATTAAATCAGATAACATCCCATAAGTTGAGGCTATATTCACTTACAAGTTATGTAAGCTGTTATAAAAGCTTGAAGTCTTTACCCACTTAGAAGTCACTTGGAATGAACTTACTGCTGTATCCTAAAATGAAAAATTAAATTTGTATTTTATTATTTTTCAGGCAATCAGCTGTTACCTAATAGATAACAATGGATTTATTTTAGTGTCTGAAGACTATAGACAGGTAAGTGAAAGTTTTATTCAATCTTCTCATGTAACATATTTATATAAAGTTACTTGTTTTTTAAATAGGCCACTGTCTTAAGACGTTAAGGAATTAGTAATATCAAATTTTAAAAAATCCTTCAACAAAGACTGTAAATTGTTTCTTACAGGAGCTCAGTTTTTGTCTCCCATTGGGGCAAGCTCTGCTCTTAAAACTCGTAAATGGTCTCTTAAAGGTTTTTTTTTTGCTGCAGAAGTGTCTGTCTGCTGCAGAACATTTTTACCCCAAGAAAAAAGACTCCCTGTTGCATTTTTGCCACATGGACACGTTGGGAAGGGAGGGAGGACGCTGGGGACACAGACCTTTTATGTTTAAACTTGAGATAACAGCTGTGTAAAATTTCATTAGCTGAGGAGTTTGATTTGTGGATTAGAGTCATTGAAGAATAAAAAATAAGCACTCAGCATCACAACAGAAAGGACAAGGATCAAGATTAATGAGAAGATCATTCAAAATAGTAATTTGCTTTGACTTTGTGAAAAAAAAAATTCAAAAATGAGTGTATAATTGGCCAATCCTGGAAACCCTATGAAGAAACCACCACAATTCTCATTAACTTTTCTGAAAGCTGCAGGGATGGTGCCCCAATTATGCCAGAATTATCTGAAGATTAATTTCTTTGATGTGTTGTGATTTTGTTTACTCCTACTCAGCCCTCAGCCACTATAGCATGGCCCTATAGCTACTGTATATTTATTGGAGATAGGGAAAGAGGTAAGCAAGTGGGATGAAGCATTATCAATTACTCTCCTGTCCAGGATTGCTTCAGCACTGTTTTTCTATTACCTACAGTACTCTAAGAATCTTGTTCAGGAACAATGTAATCCTTCATCTGAATTACAACTAAATCCTAATGTATTAAAAAATAATGGTTATCTAGATATTACTGCTTTGGAGGAGAACTAGCATTTACAAATGTAGGTTTTTTTTGAACTGTCGCTGAAATGTCTTTATAAGAACCAAACAGAACTTGATAAATCAGGTTTATTACTATCTAAGGTTATACCAGTCATTTATGGTTTGGGCTTTTTGACATTGACTGCCTCTCCAATAGTTAGGATAATCTTTCCTCATCAGTCAGCTAGGGCTATTGAAGCTAGTATTTTTAGCCGTATAAGCTACAAATGTTCCTCTTGTTTCCAGGAGCCGTTACACATCCGCATGTTTTGGAAAATGTCCCAAGTTTCCCCTGAGTGAAAGAAAAAAAGGCAATACTTGCTTTTTAGGTGGAGGAATGCCTTTTTTGGCTAGGGCTGTAACTTTTCTGCCTGTGAACTCCCAGGTGCATACTTGAGGTCAGCTAAGTTCCTTGTAATGGAATTGGGGTTTAGTTCATACAAAACCTATGGAATCCATGCAATTTGAGAGTGTAGTGCCCTTTCCCCCCCATAAATTGTGGGATTTCTCCCTTTAAACAATGCAGAGAACATACCCAATCCCTCTGGGAGTTGAGGCTCTGAAATAAAAAATGTCTTCCCAAGCTAGAAAAATGCTGTACATGCAAGATTTTCCAATGTCATATGAATGGCTGCAGATGATGGAGTCACTTCCATACTACATACCAAATTCATAACATGAATGTTTGTTTTCTCAACAGAGATTTATTTTTATTAGTCCACATTTACTGAACAAGGACGAAATGAGTAATTCATCAGGCTGAGTGGTTTTAAGTAGGAAATGACTCTGAATGGAGTTAAAATTTATAGGACTGATGAAATGTACTGTTCCAGCTCCTTAAAGAGGTCATGCAGGAATTATAAACAATGCTTTTTTTATGACTGTTTATGAAATCCTCTCACAACCTGTTTATATATTTTTTGAGCAACATTTTAATCACAAGGGTTTGTGATCAGATTAGTGTGTTTTCTTTACAAGATTTAGGTTTGAAAGGCTTTTATTTCTGATATTAGATGTTATATAATGTACCTCAATATATTGTATAAGCCCTCACATCTGCTCAGGGGTAATAATGAAATCCCTATAACTTGCCATGACTGTGAAGTCCTTTTCAGTCTTTATGTAGCAGCAGTCCTGAAAACCTATCTATGTAACTGTCAAAGCCACTCTTGTCGGATCCTAGAATATGCCAGTTTAAATTGCATCCAACGTTGTTTTCATTTATCTACACTTCTGGTAATTTCGTGCATTTTTCCCTTACAGACTGGTTACTTTTTTGGGGAGGTTGAAGGTGCTGTGATGAACAAGTTACTTACAATGGGTTCTTTTAAGAGGTAAGAATTAACTTGACTTTCTGTCTCTCAAAAAATGTTTCAACAACAAAATGAAATAAACCAACCCCAGAGTCATATAAAAGAAGGCCAAGACTGTCAGTGTGACTGGATTCTTATTATACCTCTTTTCCATATGATGAGTGTAACTCGGTGCCATGCACGTTGAATGTTGAGTGTCGGAGACAGCCTACAGTGAGCCGCTTGTTAAAAGACCAGTTTATTTGACTATGATGCTAAAACTGTGTGCCTTTCCTGTTCCCGTTGTGCTCAAGTGGAAAAAGGATTTGGCCATATCTACTACTGATCAATTTTAAAAGCAAATAATTGATGCAACATTGAACATTTTGACCTGTAAAAAGTTGAAGATTGCTCAAACTAGGCAGTGCAAAATGCCGAACTGTTAAAGGAGAGGTGTGTTCTGCCAGTAATTCATTTTCATTCATGTGCTAGCTCACCTTTGAGCGCTGTTGTGACTATTGACCTGGTCTTACTATTGTGATGACAATAAAGTGTAATAGTGATTTTATGTGTTGTGCTTGGAAATAAATTGTGCATCCTGGGGAAGTAAGAAGGAGGTTTTCCCTTTAACCTGTAATTCAACACTGGAGTCTTCATGGCTTTTACACAGCTGAAGAACTGTTCCTTACCCCTTTGTCCTCTTATAGCATGAGAGATGTGCAGACTATTGTATTATACTTTTCCCTTTTATTTTCCTGTGCATTCTTGTATAAATTAAAAAAAAAAGACACTTCACTAGTCCCATCAACCACTGAATTTAGTTATTAAATGTGAGGGTGTGTACAGAGGCTCTCAAAACAGATGGTTTCTGTGCTTCCTCGGTAAACCAGCTCTCCTACAGGCAGAAAGCTTTCCGTGCTGCCTCTGCACCTTATAGCTGAATACCACTTCCAGTAAATGACTGACCTGAAAAGGAAATATCTAGCACTCACTGAAACATCCCAGATCCTAGTTTTTGAGGGTGGCAACCTTTTTGTATTTAGCACTATATTCTTGACATATGCTGTAAAAGGAAGTGAAGTGATACATATTCATAGAATGGGTTCTACAATGAAAAGATCTGCTTATACAAGTGATGAAGCATTTTATTTAATGCAAACAAAAAGATGCAGTCAAAATCAAGGGATAATGCTTTAATTTGTCCCAATTTGTTTTGTCCTGCCTAGCAAAGCATTTCAAACAGAATATCTACTGAGCAATCAATGGTAGTGGGCACCACCATTGAGAAAACAAAGGCTACATGACTCAAGTATTCCTTCTAAACTGCAGTGGGCGCCAATTTGGCATGGACCATTGGCTTATGATTTTGCAGGTCTTGAGCTCCAAGGGAGTTACAGATAATGAAGCCACTAGCTCAGTGCAACTGAGCTGCATGCTAAAGAAAATGTAAATACAATGAGCCAATTATTTAAACACAATAAACTGGCCATTGCCAATCAGTTGAAAATGGGAGAGAATCAAAGTGGTGTAATTGCACTAAATGAGCCACCTGCTTTTCCTGCTGTACAGCAGATAGCTCTGTGCAGCAACAAAAAAAAAAACGAACCACCCCAAACTGTCTTTGAAATGTGCTACATGAAGCCTTTAAAATCAATTATTCTAGCAATATGAAGAAGTCGTCTTTGCTGCCTCTCATGAAACATTGTCTGACACCATGTTTTTAAGATTACTGATTTGTTTGGGTGGTGTTGTATTTTGCTTTTCCAAAATTTATTTTACATGGACTAAGAAGAAAAAAAAAAAAGCACTGAGTTGATGCAGTGGTAAAATCTGTTACCCACATTGTTTCCTTGAGAGTACAACTAAAGATATTTCATGCATTACACTTGTTATTGCTGCTCTTACCATGGAGACAAAATCAGAGGGCAAGCTCTGTTCATTAGCATTTCATTCTGGTAATATTCAGAGCCATCCTTTCTTGCAATTTGCTTCTTATATGGCATCTGCCATCCAGCACATGGATTGTATTACTTTGCCCTGTTTAATCTGGTCTTGCTCCTTTTAGTTTAGAAGGTTCTGTTGAGTCTGATCATCACTGCAGGAGAGTTTACTAACATCCCTGTAAACTGTGGGGATGGAAGTCAGTTCTTCCCTTTGCACCGATAATCTGAGTGACAGTGCAAATACGTGCCACCACCTCACTGATTTGTGCCAGGTTTCAGGCTCTCTGTCCACAAAAGGAATGAAATAACCCTTTGTGCGTTCTCTCAGCTACCACTAATTTGGAGGGATATAGAAGTTCTTTTTAGGATTGAGCTGGAAGTGTTAAACAAAAGGGGGTTGTTTGCTGCTGACTATATTTCTTTTCAACCTGCAGCAGGATGAAATTCAATTTTTGTGTTCGCTGTTTATTTTTTAAAATGAACTTAAATACCTCCTTCCCTCCTCAATTTCTTTAAACTCAGTACTTCTTTTGAATAATGTGTACATATGTATGTATGTATATTTTCTTAGTTTATGGGGTTTATATTTAGGGAGAAAAAATATATCAGTGCCCCTACAGCAACGTGACATGTTCTATGATTTCATTTAGCAAAATGATGTTTATCTTATACCCTAAATATTGCACACAGTTAAATAATTTAAATATAATTTAAATTCATTATTAAATAAATTAGAATGTGCTTATGGAAAAGTATCTGCTTCACATAACTTGGAAAAAAGTTTCTTTATAGTTTCCTTAGCGCTTTGCTTACATAAAAACAGTGGAAAAATAGATTCAACTCCTCAAAGCATGACAATCTAAGTAAAACACATTAACATCAGAAAAAATGAGGGATATAGGAGCAATGAGATCCCAAAATAAATAAACATAGTAAATCTATAAGAGAAAATTAAATATCTCTTGACTTCAGAACAATTTCATCCTTTGCAGTAGGAGGAAAGCTAAGCAATTCTGTAAGACAAATATGGAAGCAGCATCATTTCCTCTTAGCAGTTCTATTTCCACCAGGCATCATCCTGGCCTCTGAAGAAGAATCTATGCTTTGGTATTTAATCACGTTGTCAGAATATATGACTGAGATGATGCACCCCTGAATTCTAGCTTTCCCAGATACTAAGGCTCACTCTAATAAGTTCTTGTTGCTTTGACAGCTTCTCTTGTTTCTCAGTTTTTCTTGCTCTGTTCCTTTATCTTTACTCACATGCTTCCTAGTGAATAATACATGCTGTCTTACGGCACAGTACACTCCAAATCCTTCACCTGTGTTCTTCAAATGCATGCACGTAGAGGCAGAGTTTCATCTCTCTGTCTTAATTTGCTTTGTAAGCAAAAACTAGCAAGTGTTTTCCCTCCAGGCTATAAGATTATAAAAAAAATTCATAACTCTTTACTAAGCTACTGGCAAAGAGCAGAACATTCTTAAAGCCAAATAATGAAAACAGTAAGTAGTTGCTCACCAGCAGGACTTCTTTTCCACTGAGGCATTGCAACCTCCAAACGAAGGCTATTTTTCTGTTTAGTTTAGGCCATTCTTTCTTATTTAAGAATTCATTTTAATAAAATATTCTTGAATTTTTGGTGAAGGTGTTATATTAGTTTGATGTTCTAGTAGCTTGGCAGTGTTTATGAATGTAGATGTATACTTTGGA